>JAOUQT010008443.1:0-12299 GCA_025769995.1 Xyliphius kryptos | reverse complement strand
AAGACTTGTATGTGTCATTCCCAAGACGAACTGACGCTGTATTGGCCGCAAAAGGAGGTTCTACACCATACTAATAATTTATTGTGGTCTAAAACCAGGTGTTTCAGTTTCATTGTCTATTCCCCGTATATATCCAATATGCCATTATTGCTTCACATGGTGAATTTTATTGTATATTGGAGTTACAATATTGTAGTTAGTGTAACATGTAAGAGAGCAAATGTGGCAAACTGTAAAAATGTATAATTAAGGAATTTGAAGTATATCTATAAAAATTTGTAATATGAGTTAGAATAAATTTAGGTCATGTCATTAGCTGTCATCATGTTTGCAATGGTTGGCAGTGGAGGTTTGTAATGTGCTCCTTGAGATAGGGATAAGTTGATGGAGCATCGAATTTTTGTTTAGGTTTTGCAGCGCTGGCGAGTCGAAACCCTGTTACTAACGCTCCTGGCTTTATCCACCAGTGCATACTCCAGGCTTTATATTGCCTTTATATTGTGGTGTAAATCTTGTACATGCTATGTAGCAGCTGCTCTTGATCAGGAGACTGATTAGCACACACAGTAGCTTTAACTGATCCATTTTAATACCAATTTACTCGAGAGTTGTTTAGTATTTACAGGAGTTAATTATTAACTTATAAGAATTAACCTTACAACAGGATGCACGTTTATACTCAGTGTGGCTCGGTGTTTCCTCACAGCCCTCTGACACAAGGTTTATATTTTCCTAATTAAACCAGCAAACCACCTCATGAGCTGCCTTTCTTTTTGTTATTGCATCTTGCACATCGAAGCCAAAGATCTTTCAGTGCATGGTTTCAAGGAGCCAGGAAGAATCTGATGCCAGAAAAAAAAAAGCAAGTCTTGGGACTACTCATATTCTGCCATGCCAAAAATCTATACGTGTGAATGTGTGTGTGCGTGTGTATGCATATACAGCATGACTGCACGCATGTTCCTGAGTGATATAAGCATGATAAAGTGCAGATGCCTGTGTGAGGCAAGATGAAGTGGGTGTGTGTGTTTCTGTGGGATAGAAATAGCGACATTAAAAAGAAAAGCAGATCGCTTGGCTCTTTCACCAGCCTCATCATTCTGCTCACACTTTCTCCCTGTAGACAGGACCAACACGAACCAAATGCAGGGAGAAAAAGTCCAGAAGCTTTATCCGCCATGGTCTCTTACTGTACAGTATTAGATACCCGACAGTAACAGCTCCAGATCTGATCCGAATGAAAAGAACAGAATATAAAAAAGTGTATGCATGTCCACGTCAAATGATCCAATTAAAAATAAATACATAATTACATTAGAAATGATTTACTCTTGTGTAACTTTCATTGCTTTTTCTCTCACTCTATCCTCTCTCAGTGCACCACTCCCCAGTGCAGCCAATTCCTCCCTACCTCCAGTTTCTACACTCACATTCCATATCTTTCTTATACTTCCTTCATCGTTGTCCCTCACTCTTTCAAACTCCGGTCTACCGCTCCATCCGTCTCTGCCACACAGCATTTCAATTTTGCTTTCACTACACCTCTCACTCCAATACTTTTATTCCCAAAAACCTGTCTCTGTTCGTTCTTTTTTAATTCTTCTCTCTGCAAAATGCCAGGAGTTCTCTGTTCAAAGCAACCACAGACACCCAGGCCACAAACCCTGCCTCATCGTAATGAATCCAATTTTTTGCTTGACAGTCTCCCAGCATGACTATCTCTCCTTAAAATCATCTTGACATTAGGCAAATTAACACCGTGGTTTTATTACAGAGGACAACCTTCTCAATGCCACAAGGACAAAAAATAAATCTGCAGCATAAATTCACATAAATTCATTCAGCAATGTATAATAGCACAGAGACTGACCTCTGCAAATAAGAATTGCCATCATGATGTCATGGATTGCATTGTACATCATGAAAACATTGACTTTCCCGGTTGAAAGTTCAGTAACATACAATACGCTGAACAGTAAACTGAACTGAACTGGATAAGGAACACCTGTCAAGTGGCATATAATCCTTATATGGCATATAATACTGCACAATCGGCTCTTATATAAGGTGTTGATCTTTCTAATGCCCATCAGAAAGTAACATACCAGCTCTGTGTAACTGAATAAAGTTTAAGCCTGAATGTTTTGTACTAGTGTCTCAGCAATAGCTACACTTGTGTCCTGTTCCAATACCAAGGTATCCCGGGTGTGCCGAGAGTGAAGAAACCATCTAAAAACATCCTGCCGAAATTCACACGGTGGACAGCCCTGTAAGGCTGATCGAGAGGCAAGCGTCTAACTAACCAATCATCAAGCAAAGCTAGAGCCGCATACATTTGTCAACTTCACATTCTTAAGTCTATATGCTTAAATCTGTATCATCTAATCCAGGGATTGTGCTAAGCAGAGCTGTCATCCATTTATGTCTCCATCATAAAGCACCAGTGAGAGACAGACAGACAGATTTGTTCTGGACTTTTTGGAATCGTCATTGCATTTCATCGGAAAGGTCCTGCGCATTTCAAAAATGCATTGGTATTCTACAGTGTCTGTGCTCAAGGCTCCGTATCAGATCTATAACCTGGTTTCCATTTGGTTAGTATTCTTCTCTGTCAGACGCTAGAGGTGAAATGTCAGGTTCATTCAAATGCAGTTCAGTTACACTCTTACAGCCGACATGGATGTATTCATAACTGCAAACCTATTCTAATTTGAACTCGCTCATAACAAAAGATTTCTTTTAATGTAAAGCACTGTATGTGAACTATTTTGAACGAGACCTCTATATAATGATTTATGACTCTTCGCTGGAAAAGTGATAACAAGGAATATATCACCCACAACAGCGGGCTAATGCCAAGTAGGTTATTTTCAAAACACAGCCAATCCCAAAGTGTGTTCTTCATCTTCTAATCGATTTGCCATAACTCATAATAAACTCATATTGCTTTTTAAAATCACTGATAATTCCATTTCAAGATCAGATCTGTCTTTAATGGTGCTCGCACTCTTGGTTTTAAACCTTTATTGTCTTTTAATCATTATATGTGTGCGCTTTTTCCACCGCCGTAATATTGTGCATCCACAAACGCTGTTAACCTGTAAGTTAGAGACCTTGGTTCATGCTTTTTTTTTACCTCCAGGCTGGAGGACCTACCTTTAAGAATCTCCACCCTTTCAATGTATAGGCACTACAACTGCAAGAGTGAACTGAATGAATACTTACATTTTTCAATTACAATATTTACATTTGCTTCCTTCTGTAGTATATAAATAGTATTATTATTATTATTATCATCAGTAGTAGTAGTAGTAGTAGTAGTAGTAGTAGTATTATTATTATGCTGTAGATTTGGGAGTTTAATACAAACCCAATTTCAAAAAAGTTGGGACAAAGTACAAACTGTAAATAAAAATGTAATACAATAATTTACAAATGCCAAAAACTGATATTGTATTCACAATGGAACTTAGACAACATATCAAATGTCAAAAGTGAGACATTTTGAAATTTGTATTGGCTCATTTGAAATTTCATGACAGCAACAAAATATTTGTCCATTTGTCATCTATACTAAATATAATTTTGTATACTATCTTCAAATCACTCTTAAGAGTCAAAATCACTTTTTCTTATACAGGGAGGGATGCCATGACAGCCAGCAACAAGATGAGCTCAACACGAATTGCACAATCCCACACAAACGAGACTGAGTGTGTGTAATTGGTGTGTACCTTTTGAATCTCCTTACTCCTTACGCTGATCAGAAATACAGCCTCACTGAAAATGCACGGAGGTGTAGCAGAGTGCACTTACCGTATTTACCAGACTATAGGCAGCTACTTTTCCCCATGCTTTGAAACCTGCAGCTTATCCAACGATACGGCTAATCTATAGATTTTTTTCTTCACTAAATTCAAAGACGACGATAAATTTGGCACACTCAATGTAAAACGGGGCACGACAGCCGATAATTTTTCACACCCTCATCATGTAAAGCACACAAAGAAAAGCATAAAACACAATCGATCTGTCTATCCTGGACAAAAACAGAATTGCTAAACATAAGCTTGGCGTTAATGATTCAAAGGTGAGACGCTGGAGACTGACGTGACGTGAAGAATTATTTAAATGCTAAAAAACAACAAAGGCTTTCTGAGGTAATGAAAGCAGATGGGCATTTTATTTTAGCCGTTTTATTTCCGTGTTACAGGCACCGTTTGGTAACAATGAAGGCATGGAAATAAACATTTACAAAATCTTTCTGTGTAAATATCTTATTTTACAATATACTGTACATATCTGCAGCTTATAGTCAGGTGTGGCTAGTATATGTAAAAATATTTTTTGCATGTATTATTTTGTGGATGCATCTTATATTCCGATGCGCTCTATAGTCCGGTAAATATGGTACTTTGTATTGAAGAGCATCACTAAATACGAAAATCGAGATGGTCGATTTAAAAATAAACAAAAATAAAAGGTGCTGACCAAATGCGTTGTAAATGTAAACTTCTTACTTTGGCCAACTACGTACCTTACCTACTGTATACGTCTGTATAAAAAAAAAATTATCCAGAAACATATTTGAAACATATCCAGTAATTTATAATCAGTTGCCAATTAATGACAAACTTAATTTTAAGAATAACAAAATAATTTATACTTTATTGATCCCTATAAGGAAATAATTCCACTGCATTTAACCCATCCGGGGGTGCACAGTGTTGTACCCCCTTATTGAGGTGCCCAGGGAGCAGTTGGTGGGTTGGATGCCTTGCTCAATGACACTTCAGCCATGACTTGCCTGGAGCAGGAATTAAACTGGTGATATTTTGGTCCTCAGCCGTCTACATTATCTCTGCATTATTAGGCAACAGCCCTACTGACCCCTTTCATGGGCCAATTCTGCATTTCTATGACAGCAAAGACACTATATTATAGGTGTTTATCTGAGTGAATAATTACAGATATATCTCCAAACATTACTATTCCTACACAAGCTTGTAATTCAGTAATAAAATCATCATATTACATAACAGAGCACCTTTTTTTTCCAGAATGGGTTTGACTGCAAAAAAGAAGCAAGATTGATGGTTCAAGTCTCCAGAAGAACTGTCTGATTTTTCGTTTCTGTAGAAACATTATTTGTGGAGGCTTGTGACTACAGCATGATTGTGTCCAAAACAACGCTTTTAATTACAGCATTGAATTTGAGCGCCACACTTGCAAAAGCAAAGACGAAGCCTTCATTATGTTTTTTTTGTCTACAGAGTGCACCGTTATGTAACAATTCCAATAGCAAATTTTAAATCTTAACTACATTTAGCCTTGTTAAAGCTCAGCTGTGCATGCAAAGGTTTTTCTCCTGAAATCCTAGACCCTGACTTTTCCGTCCACTTTGATGGGGATGCAATTCAGAGAGAGAATGTTGGTGAGGGGAAAACTTGAGGCTAGTTTGTTTATGTAGCATGGTAACTGACCTCCTATAAAGCTGTCTCACAGTCAAATAACACACAAATGTTTATGGTAGTTGCCTAAACAAGACTGTTATAAAAACCAGGACACAGCAAGCCACGAGCAGGAGATATGACTGCTGCAAATGCTCATGGATAACACCTGCAGCTGAACAGTACCTCCTAGTGGCATCATTCTTACCTTCTGTTTCAGCACTCTGTATTCAGACGGGTGTTTGATGGCATGCTGTCTCTGTATAGAGTTCATAGCTCCATCGTAGGAGTGTTCACCATTGCTTATGGAAGGACACTGATCAACAATCTTCCCCTGAGCATCAGCATCCAGTTCTGTGCTTTGTAAGCATCCACCAGGTCTCTTGTCCGCTTGTTCCAACGTGCACACTCTGGAACAGTTGTGGGAACCAGGACAGCACACAGACACCGAGGCGCTGGAACTAGATTGACTCCGGTACAAAGGAATAACATCAGTGGAGAGAGGGTCGAGTTCAGAGCGGGTGGTCAGAGGACAGGACACCTTCTCCTGAAGCGGGTCTAGCACCAGCACCATCTCAGTCTTAGAGCCTAATGTCACAGATGAAAAAAAATGAGTTTGCATTAAGTATACTGCAAATGTGTGTGGCTAACTAGGCAACCATCTCAATTTCATTTCTGGGTCATGAACGCGATAGAATCTATAATAAATGTTGCATTATTTGCTTTTTACTAGATTATTACTAAGATTTGCGTTGTTTTTTTTTTTTAAAGGATGGGTCAAAAATAATCCGCACTCTAGTTATATTAATACGACGGCCTTTTGTGACAGTATTGGTTTATTTAAAAAATAATCCCCATTTGGGATTTGCAAGAAAAAGCAGAATTCAGAAAAAAAATCTAAAAGCATTTTAATGAGAGAAAACAAAAGCTTTTTTAAAAGATGGGCAAAGCTTAATGAGAAGTATTAAAGATTATGTCCAAAATTATGTAATCGTCTTGTCTTTTCTGAAATGTCATTAAGTGAGTGTGGAAGATTTTTTATATGCCACATATAATGCAATACCATTCGCTTTCAGAATCTCAAGGGCATTTCTTTTTTAGCAGGCTTTAAGTACATTTAAGTGGTTACTGGTTCTGATGGGTACTTTGTTTTAGTAATAATGTCATATTTGTATCTTTTTGCCACCCAAAGTAAGAAATATTTCATGCAACTGGTTTGTCGATTGCAGTATCCTATGAATATAACTAGACCCTCTGTCAGACTCTGAAAGGTCTGGGTGGATGTCATATCGCTGTTTGTAGTTAGCCTGTCTCAGTTTTTCACTTTGTCACTGTTGTGTGTAAAACTGTCCCCTATTACACACATTAAGGATATATTAATGGACTGTCTCAATCAGTTAATATGTGCACCTGCTGCTTTCATGATATTCCTTGTTTTTCCATATAAAATCTGTCTGGATGGTGGCAGGTGATCAATGCTCAAGTGTTTGTTGTTTATATCACAATGGTAGCTCATAGAGGGTGCTGATCTGCCCACAAATCAGAGTCTTTTAACCGTTTCAGCAATAGCTGCACATGTGGGCTTGTCCCATTCAAGCATATAACAGGCATAGCAAGAATAGAGGAACCATCAGCAAATAACCAGGTACAAGAGGTGAAAAGAGAGCTGGTGCGATGAACTTGTATTGCCATTACAGCAGGCCTGAGTATGGAGGATGTTCACTGTCTTGGGGATATTGTTCCCTGATGATTCGGTAATTAACCGGCATCACTGGTTATACCAAAAGTAGAGAAACAAACAAATATCCACCCGAAGATCACACAGTAGCCGGCCACATATGGTTGGACTAGAGCAGTTAACCAGCGGAGCTGCTACAACTGGCATGAGTCGGCTTGCGTATGGAGAATATTCGCCACTTTGTAGAGTGTTAGCTGATGACTCTGTGCTGTAAATGATCAAAAAAGTGAACCAAGCCAAGGGCCAAATCACGATATTTCATATATATTTATAAACTATACCGCATATTTGGTGATTTTCCCCAAGTTTAAGCACTCATTTTTGACATACTGTATATCTTTATATTTTCTATCAAAGCATGGAAGCTCTCTTGACACAGACATGCAAGACCCCATACCTTTTGGTATTACAGGTTTACAAAAAGTGGAGGAACAATAAACTAGAATACAGCTGAATATCACACAGCAGCCAGCTATATGTAGTTTTTAAAATTAACAGAGCTGCAGCTATGGGCATGAGATGATCGCCAGCTTATTAGGTTTCTACATGCTATAATTGATCACAAAGAAAGTCCCACCCACTCTGAGCCATTTCTTATCCAGTGATCATTCAGTGTGATGTGTGTATCCTGAAAGTATAAAAGGCATCAAAGTTTCATGCACAACAGTAGCAAATCACGTTTGCTTAGATTTTGATAATCTACTGGAGTTTTTTTTTTACTTTGTTTCAGCTTATATTACTTATATCATATGTTTAAGTCATACACCTCGGACATTCGTGCATTTTACAAGGTAACAGTCCAATTTGCTTGTAATCCATCAGAGTGAGAAAAGCAGAGCCATGTGTATGGACACAGAGTGTGCTTTGTAAGCTTGTTTGTTCTTTTTGTGGGCAACTGTTTTAGAGGTTTTCCATGATCTTAAAAGACATTCCTTAATGAGCATGAATTCTCTCACATGTTCCTGACTCATGAATCAGTTGGAGGCAAGCGCCGAGTGTCTGATTCAGACTCAGATGAATACTAAAGTGTTTGGATAAAGGATAAGAAACGCTTCCTCATACCATTCACACAGAACTGCGGTGTGGTCTGAAACCAGGGCACAAAAACGAATACTTTAACTAAAATCACGTAGGGGCGTTCCATGGTCTGGAATTTAAAACCTTTTTGGAAACATAGTTAAATTAAAGGTTTTGGCAAAAAAGTGACCCGCACACAGGACATTAAAAAAATATATAAAAGTTTGAGGGTGGAGATGGAGGCATTTCCTGCTGTTGTATACGCAATCAGTGGCACGGCTGGAGGACAGGAAAAGGGGATCCAAGCACAGGATGTGAAGGGTGGATACATCAGTTCACTGATTTGAGGGTGATTACTAGCTCATACAGCTATAACCATTTTAAAGTAGAAAATATTTAAAATACAAACAGGAACAAGCCTAAAAAATGTCCAGACAAGATAATACACACTTGCCTTTTTTGGCCCTTCCGGACAGGGTATGATGTCACATGGTCATAAAGTACGTAAGGTACACAAACACTGAGCTCCTTTACAGTAATAAAATGTCTGAGAAGATGCCTGTCATTATGAAAAGATAACCTTAACCTGACGTTTCTAACATGTGTTCAGGAAGCGCAGTTTCGTCTCCGCCACTGGTTCCAGGGGGGGGCTGGGGGTTCTGCAAAGGCTTTATTACACCGGCTCTTTGTAGCAATCTTCCAGGTGTTTGTTCGCTTCAGAAGCACTTGAGTGTGCTGCTTTAAATTTACTATAATATTCTTAAACACTTGTGGCTTGACAGTTGTATTAACTCAAATTTTACGTGATATCAGCTGGTATTACACACTCCGCAAACACGAACAAGTTTAGGGTTCAGCCGTGCCTTAATGGATAGAGTAAAGGGCTGAGGACCAAGGAGTCGCTGGTTCGAACCCTACTCTAGGCAAGTCATGGCTGAAGTGCCGTTGAGCAAGGCACCCAACCTCCAACTGCTCCCCGTGCACCTTAATGGAGTTAGAACACTGCTCCAGTGAGGCAGCAGCACTAACCACTACGCCACCGTGCCGCCCAAGTTCTGATATATAACTATAAATATATAATTATAAATAACTACATGAAATCAGGAAGTGTTTTTGTGCTCACCATGTATTTTGCTTGCCTGGCGATCAGTGCACAAATACTTTATTGCTCAGGCATGCAAACCCATGCCGAGCTCTCTATACACTGTTCTTGAGCTAATCTGGAGGCCGTAAAATGTTTGGAGGTGTGTACCAATGACAGTTGACTGTGGAACATTTAAGTTTCACGACTGGGTTCGTGGGCTAATGTAATGAAGTTGGGACCAATTAAAAACTGTAATTAAAAAGGAAATGCAATAATTTACAACTCTCCAAAACTGATATTGTATTCACAATAGAACATGGATAACATCAAATATTGAAAGTGAGACATTTTGAAAATTTAAGCAAAATATTGGCTCATTTGAAGTTTCAGACAGCAACACATCTCAAAAAAGAGCAATAAGAGAATGGAAAAATGAAAAGTTCAAAAAAAGGAACAGCTGGAGTACCAATTGGCAAAAGGTCATTAACATGACTGGGAATAAAAAGAGCATCTTGGAGTGGCAGCGGCGCTCAGAAGTAAGAGATAAGAAGCAGATTAACAATGCCCCCAATGCTACAAATAGTGCAGCGAAATCAGAAAAGAAATCAGTGTCAGTGTAAAATTGCAAAGAGTTTGGACATATCATCAACATCTGGAAGAATCTCTGTGCGTAAGGGTCAAGAACAAAAAACCATACTGAGTGCCTGTGATCTTAAGGCCCCTAGATGGCACTGCATCACATACAGGCATGCTTCTATATTGGAAATCACAAAATAGGCTCATGAATATTTCCAGAAAGTGCCATCAACCTTTGCCAGCTAGAACTCTATATTTCAAAGAAGGCGACGTATCTAAACAAGATTCAGAAGCGCAGACGTCTTCTCTAAACCAAGGCACATGGACCATGTCATTCGGACGAAATAGTAGACGGACGACACAAATTGTTCAGAAGCCTGCATCTCTGATAGTATGGGGTTGCATTAATATGTGTGACATGGACGGCTTACACATCTGGAATGACACAGTTAATGCACCAAATTTAAAATCAACTTTTTCTCTTTAAATGATTTTCTTAGTTTAAACATCCGATATGTCATGTATGTTCTATTTTGAATAAAATATAGAATTTTGAAACTTCCACATCAATGCATTTCGTTATGATTTATTAGATTAGTATGGTGTAGGGCCTCCTTTTGCAATGCACACAACATTATGGGTGACATACCAGAGTTCAAAAGAGGACAAATTGTTGGTGCAAGTCTTGCTGGCACATCTGTGACCAAGACAGCAAGTCTTTGTGATGTATCAAGAGCCACTTAAGGGTGTTTTGGAGGAGCAAGTAAGGAAACGTTTTCCTACACCAGCATCACATAGTGACCTGGCCACTATCCTGCATGAAGCTTAAAATCCCTCTGTCCACTGTGCAAGACTTGCACGTGTCCTTCCCAAGACGAATTAGCCACAAAAGGAGGCCCTACACCATACTGATGCATTATTGTAGTCTAAAACCAGGTGTTTCAGTTTCATTGTGTAACCCCTGTATGTAGATGTGTATATACACATATATACAGTATATGAAAAAAAAAGACAAAAACAATTATTTGCAGTCAGCTATATTTAATCTTACACCTTCCAGCATATCATGTCCTTACTGCAATGTAAGAATGCTAATTTTAACAAAGACTGAATTGATTTTAAGGCAATCAGAAACACAAAGCGTAGCCTAAACAGCAATTCTGCGGGTCAGTGAATGCTGATTAGGAATCACTGACAGCCACTACAGCAAACACTCCAGCTGTCATATGGCAATAATGAATTTTAAGAGACGAGAGACGTTTCGGGGCTATGGCTAATGACTGTAACATGAATGGAGTTTTTCTTAGAATTTTAACTAATAGCACAATAGAAATGCTGTTTGTTGAACCTGTCTGAATGAAAAGGCATTGTAAAAGAGTGGCATTGTAAAAAAGGGTTGGAATTAGGCTGCAATTATTATATGAGACATGTAGCATTCGATATCCAAGAGTGAATATTCTGAGCAACAAACATGTCTACAGTCTTGATTACAGGCTGTTTATGCTTTCTGTAATGGAATGAGAATAGCATGATGAAACACGAAATATCTTTTTTTTCCCCGCAGGTGAAATAGAGCACATCCTCTGCCGTAGCTCATTCGGTCACCAGAAACATTTCTACCACAGTTAGTGAACTGGGCTTTACTGTTGCTTAGCAACTTTTGAAGAAATCCAACAAGGACAAATTACACAGCGAGAATTCACACACACTGCACAAAAGCTATGTTCATATGTGTATAAGAAGAATTGGGGTGATGTTCAGCATGGTGTAGGATTTACTATAGCATGCTAATGTATTTTCCAGATGTTTTTGTTGTTTTATATATATAAATTCTGCATTACAAAGTCAGTATAAAAGTGTTTTATACTTCCAAACTTTACTCTTTCAACAAAAAAAGTTAATGATAAAGAAGAAAGAACTGAGACCTGCATCGTTTCTTAAAAGACAAACTTTATTTCGAATAATTACTGTAAGGTTCTATGGAAAACGTCCAAAAATATTTCCATATAAGGTAGTGTGTAAATCTAGTATACAGTACGACGTAATACACTATATTGCCAAAAGTATTAGGTCACCCATCCAAATTATCGGAATCAGGTGTTCCAATCACTTCCTTGGCCACAGGTGTATAAAAACAAGCACCTAGGCATGCAGACTGTTTTTAGAAACATTCATGAATTCCAGTGTGGAACTGTGCAACAAATCCAGTCGTTAAAGGTTCTCGCTCCTAAATATTCGGATAACAGATTAGCTGCATTATAAGAAAATGGAAGTGTTTGGGAATAACAGCAACTCAGCTACGAAGTAGTATGTCACATAAAATGACGGAGTGGAATCCCTGGGGCACCCCAGGCAGCTTTGGACAAATTGGCACTGTGTATCATCAAAAAAAAACATTTTTTAAGTTCTTACAGTTATTCTCAACTGGATTAGA
>JAOUQT010008427.1:0-12299 GCA_025769995.1 Xyliphius kryptos | reverse complement strand
CCTGTCATTTGATTTTCCACTTTGATTTTGAGTATGATTCCAAATCCAGACCTCCATGGGATAATAATTTTGATTTAAATTTTGTTCATTTTTATGTTATTTTGTTCTCAACACATTCCACTACATAAAGATTTTCTACTGAAATATTTTATCCATTGCGATCTAGGATGTGTTATTTTTGTGTTCCCTTTATTTTTTTGAGCAGTGTATTTTGTTTAGTGTCAAACTGTCAGACAATCAGAGTCTACCCTTTTGTACTGCTACTTGGCTGACTATATATATATCAGAAGTGGTCCAAGGAAGGACTAGTAGTAAACTGGCAACAGGACCATAAGTGACCAAGGCCCATTGATGGACGTCAGGACGTGTGTTCTAATTCAACACACAAGCTCCTGTAGCTAGTACAGTCTACGGTACATTTAATATATTACTTTGTATTAAATCATATGAATGGCTGGGCATGTGCATCACTTACCTGTGAAGTGTAGATGTCAGGGGCCAATAGGTCATTCTGACATTTTCACTACAAAAATACAAATTATAAAACCATTTTCATCGTCACAATCAACTTTATTTTTTAAATGGCTATGTAACCGAATATAAGCCACACTCAATTCTTTCATGTCCAAAGAGTAAGAGAACATGTATATATACATATAAAAAAACTTTATAAATGTCAAAAAATTGTATTTAATATAAAACATTATTTAAATCAGAAAATTCAAGATTTGTTTTCATGACATTGTTGAAGCCCGTCTGTGAAAAATGCTGCAATAACCTATACAGAAAGAGTAAAAAGCCTGTCAAGTTTGTTGTTTCATTTCTAAAGCAAACATTAGCTTAAGAGTGTTGTTGAAAAACCAAAAAAAGGGTGCAAGAATTCATCACAAAATTATAATGCTAAATTTGTTGGAATGCAAAGGGATCTTGCACTGGAATTCAGCCTATTTCTTTACATAACTTTTGTTAATTACTTACAAATGTAATTCTAGTTCAGGTAATTTATAGCGCTTTTTACAACAATGCGTTGTCACAAAAAAAGCTTTACAGTATTTTGAGCTTAAACCTCCATTGATCAAGCATCAGTGGAGACTAAGTGGGGGACTCATCCTCCTTGAGCGGCCGGGAAGAATCAACAGTGTAGGACAGCCATGTACAGAATGTTTAGAGATCCGGATTTAAGATTAAAAATTATATGTAACTCCACAATGTAACTCCAGGTCAACCACACTTATATGAAATCAACATGTCTAGTTGGGAAGCAACACTGTGAATCAATTTCACATGCTGTTGTGCAAATTGAACAGACAGCAGGTAGAAATGAGAGGCATTTAGCAAAACACCCCTATAAAGGAGTGGTTCTGTAGGTGGTGACCATAGACCTTTTCTCTGTTCTTATCCCAGTGTCTGAAAATCCTAATCACATCAGTGTCTGCCGTTTGTCACTTTGTTCTTTCTGCTGATGTATACCGCCATTTTGTTTTGTCCTAGAATAAAGTTCACCACATGACACTTAAACTTCTGTTTTTTGACATACTTAAATCCAAGGATAAAAACTTGTGGTGGGAAAATCACGTTAAGAGCATTTAAAACTGAACTTAAAATGACAAATAACGGAAATAGTTTAAAACATTTTTAAAACGTTTGAAACACGGTTTTTCTCTGGTGACAGAAAGTACACTGGTCATTATTAACTGGATTTAAAACAGAAACAAAAGCATTCACCGTAATAATACCATAAAGAATCCTCCGCTGGAAGTCCCTCTCCCTCTTATTTAACGGTGGTTTATAAAGTGCTTTCCACTCTGGTCTAGTATCACCAGTGCCTAAAACCTCACTCCAGGGTGTGTCTGTCTTATCAAGATTTTTCGTGATTGAGAACTAATACACTTGCTTTGTAGAGTAGTTTCCCCGTGGCTGAACCCAGGTCCATGTCTAGTTCTTTGTTGTAGCCCACCAAGGGCCCCTGGCAGCCCTCGATTTTAGGGGAGATGGTGGTGTTAGGGAACTGTGGCTCCTCTACTGGACTAACCTGCCCTGTTGCACAATCTCTCAGTAGTAACTTTTCTCTTGAGGTTAGTGCTGTCCTCCACTGCAGTGTGACTTTTAACAATGCTTTTTCCCCCCCAACACTAAATTATACTGGGTGGGCAATAGAGTCCTATTAAACAAAAATAATCAAGTGTGGTACTAAGCAGAGCTTGTCATCCACGACCGAGCAAACTGCTTCCCCGCAGCACCACACTGATTTAAAACTCAATGTCTTTCATGCATTTATAAAAAAAGAAAATCAATTAAAATTCTAGATTTGACCAGATTTGAAGATCCTAATCACATCAGTGTCTGCCGTTTGTCGCTTTGTTCTTTTTGCTGATTTATACAGCAATTTTGTGTTGGCCTAGAGTAAAGTTCACCACTTGACACTTAAACTTTTGTTTTTTGACATACTTAAATCCAAGGATAAAAACTTGTGGTGTGACAATCACGTTAGGAGCGTTTAAAACTGAATTCAAAATGACAAATAACGGACGTAGTCTAAAACATTTTAAAAACGTGTGAAACACTGTTTCTCTATGGTGGCAAAAAGGACACTGGTCATTATTAACTGGGTTTAAAACAGAAGAAAGATATTTGTTGTTATTATTTTATAAATACATACACATATACACACACACATATAGTACATGCCAAAAGTTTGTTTGGACCCACCTTCTCATTCAATGCGTTTTCTGTATTTTCACAACTATTTACATTGTAGATTCTCACTGAAGGCATCCAAACTATGAATGAACACATGTGGAGTTATGTACTTAACAAAAAAGGTGAAATAACCGAAAACATGTTTCTTTAAAATAGCCACCCTTTGCTCTGATTACTGCTTTGCACACTCTTGGCATTCTCTTAATGAGCTTTAAGAGGTAGTTACCTGAAATGGTTTTCAGGTGTGCCCATCAGTGTTAATTAGTGAAATTTCTTGATTTATCAATGGAGTTGGGACCATCAGTTGTTTTGTGCAGAAGTCAGGTTGCTACACAGTTGACAGCCCTATTGAACAACTGTTAAAATTCATATTATGGTAAGAACCAATCAGCTAACTAAAGAAAAACGAGTGGCCATCATTACTTTAAGAAATGAAGGTCAGTCAGTCCAGGAAATTGTTAAAACTTTAAATGTGTCCCCAAGTGGAGTCACAAAAACCATAACTCATTCGAGTCACCAGCCTCAGAAATCGTAAGTTAACCGCAGCTCAAATCACAGACCAGTTGAATGCCACACAGAGTTCTAGAAGCAGACCCATCTCTAAAACAACTGGTAAGAGCAGACTGCGCAAATCAGGCCTTCATGGTCAAATGGCTGCTAGGAAACCACTGCTAAGGAGGGGCAACAAGCAAAAGACATTTGTTTGAGTGAAAAACAGAAGGAATTGACATTTAGACCAGTGAAAAGCTGTGCTTTGGTCTCATGGATCCAACCGTTGTGTCATCGTGAGACACAAAAAGGGTGAACGGATGGATTCCACATGCCTGGTGAAGCATGGAGGAGGAGCTGTTATGGTGTGGGGGTGTTTTGCTGGTGACACTGTTGGGGTTTATTTAAAATTTAAGGCACACTAAAGCAGCATGGCTACCACAGCATCCTGCAGTGACATGCCATCCCATCTGGTTTGCGTTTAGTTGGACCGTCATTTATTTTTTAAAAGGGCACTGACCCCAAAACACACCTCCAGGCTGTGTAAGGGCTATTTGACCATGAAGGAGTGTTGGAGTGCTGCAGCAGATGACTTAGCCTCAATCGGACCTGAACTCAATCGAGATGGTTTGTGGTGAGCTGGACCACAGAGTGAAATCAAAGGGCTAAACCCCTCTGGGAACTCCTTCAAGACTGTTGTAAAACCATTTCAGGTAACTAGCTCTTGAAGCTCATTGAGAGAATGCCAGGACTGTGCAAAGCAGTGATCAAAGAGTGACTATTTTTAAGAAACTAGAACATAAAACATGTTTTCAGTTAAGTGCATAACTCCACATGTGTTCATTCATAGTTTTGATGCCCTCAAGTGAGAATCTACAATGTAAATAGTCGTGAAAAACAAAACAAAAAAATGCATTGAATGAGGTGTCTCCAAACTTTTGGCCTGTATTATATGTTTACATATAGGAACTGGGGTGGCAAGTGGTGTTAGCAGTAAGTGTAAGCATTAGTGGCTAAAAATGCTAACGAAAAAATGCCATGATTCGTAAAGCCACACGGAAAAGGAAGACACGTTTATGAACGTGCGCAGTTTGTGTTATTGGTAACTCAAAGCACGACATCTTTATACCTATTTTAATGCAGGTAAAAACAATAGTTTCTTTTTAATTTAATACAAACGGTAGCTGTGATTTACTTACTTAAATGTCTTTTTTTATTGTTGTTATTATTCTTTTTTTTTTTATTTATTTTTTTTATTTTTATTTTTTATAAATAAAACCAGCTGCACTAGTATACATATTGTGGAATGGAGAAATTTGAGCAAGGCCTTACAGGAAATATGTGTACTTTTTTAAGGAAATAAAATTAACTTTATGTGCTCAGGAATGAGATAGAAATATACCAAAGTATGGGAACTATGCGGACATTGTCATAATTTGTTGAGGAAGTGATTTGTTGAGGAAACTTGAAAGTATGCATAACAAAACCTTTTCATGCATGTGTAGAGAAAAAATTCAAAATTTAACTTTTTCTATCTACCAAATAAGCATGACAGGCAGCACTGAATGATCCACTCAGAGTAAATATTTAAAGTATTAATTAGAGAGTAAACATTAATTAACCGCTGACCCATCTCATCCAGGACATCACATCTTCTAACCACTTCCCTCTGGCAGAAGATTTAGGGCCATCAAAACTAGCACAACCTGGCACGCTCACAGCTTTATCACCAGAGCTGTAGCCCTCAGCAACCACAAAAGCACTCCACAATTAAAACAATTTACAACATACAACTTAATACCTGGGCGGCATGGTGGCTTGGAGGTTAGCACGTTTGCCTCTCAGCGCTGGGGATTCCCAGTTCAAATCCCGAACCGGACAAAATTATTTGTATAAATTTTAATTTATTTACTAATTATCTGTGAATAGTAAACTGTATTTTTGTATCCCTTTATTTTTTGAGCAGTGTATATTCACAGTAATTTCACATTGCACATATACAGACATCTTCTATTTTTCTCTAGCTCCTCATTTTATTTAAGTTATTTAATTGAATACGGTTTTTCTTTTGTATAGTCTTTGTATTTTCTTGTTTATTTAGTATGTCATCTTTGTGTGCATGCACCAAGACAAATTCCTCGTATGTAAACACTTGGTGAAATAAAGCGATTCTGATTCAAGATTTGATAACCTTATTTTGCCATAGGGAAAACTTCTATTCAGATGATGTGAATGTTGTTTTTTGATTGCTTTTTTTTTTTTTTTTTTTAATTAAATAATAGTTAAATAATGCTTCTGACTACTTAATAAGAAATTATTAGGTGACCATTAACTAAATGTGTTTGTGTGGATTTATGTAATTTTGTAGGAGTGCGTGATGGAGAACACAGACGAGCGTGAAGAGTCAAATGTCCTGTTCCTTAAACAGGAACAAATTGAAAGCATAAATAAAAATGAAGATTTAGAGACAAGAGATAAAGGTATTCTCTAGTTTAGTGGATAATTGTCTATTGCATAGGTGAATGTTGTAATCATAAACATTAATGCTATCTGTGTTTGTAGAAAGCAGTGGGATCGTTGTGCATAATAATCAGCAGGTAAGTCTTTATACTCTACTTGCTATGAGGATCATGTCACAGACTCTTTAATAGTTAACACAAGTTGCATTCCCTCTTCTCAGTTATCAGCATTATTTTTCTGAGAATGTAGATATCTGCTCTATTACACTGCTTTCCTGCTAAAAGCAACCCCTTCTTCTTACATTAAACTAAGTTAAACATGTGGAAACATTGATAAATGTATTTTCTTTCAGTGTGATGAAACAGAGGTTCTAAAGGAAGAAGATTCAGAGGAGCAGAACAAGCCAGCTAACAATGGTAACAAAAAATGTTGTATTAATGAAAATAATTTTAACCATTCAGTTGCTAAA
Source organism: Xyliphius kryptos (assembly GCA_025769995.1). Taxonomy (NCBI): domain Eukaryota; kingdom Metazoa; phylum Chordata; class Actinopteri; order Siluriformes; family Aspredinidae; genus Xyliphius; species Xyliphius kryptos. The sequence goes on along the minus strand of JAOUQT010008427.1, from coordinate 6,181 downwards.
ATTATTTTTTTTTTGTGACCCCATGAACTATTTTGTTCTTTGCTCTGTGTGGTCTTGTAGTTGACCACAACTGGAAAGGGTCATAATGGATCCATGGAGTTTAGAGGTCATTAATAATCTTATTTAGTCCGATAAGCATTATCAACTCTTTTTCTAATATTCTCTGAAATTTTCTTTACTTTCCAATCCAAACGTAAATGTATCCCTGTTCTTTAAATAAACCTTTACTGATCCATACTAGGGCACAGTGGCTTAGTGGTTAGCACGTTCGCCTTTCGGTGCTGGAGATTTCTGGTTAGAATCCCGTTCTGGGTGGAGTTTCTATGTTCTCCCCGTGTCCGCTTAGGTTTTCTCAGTATTCTCCGGTTTCCTCCCACAGTCTAAAACAGGTATTCCAGGTAAATTGACTGCCCTAAATTGTCCCATATAGTGTGTGGGGTTGTGTGAGTGAGTGTGTGCCCAGCAATAGATTGGCGCTCTGTCATGGGTGTATCTGCCAAGCACCTGGGACATTCTCCCCTGGATGGGCATGGAGAATCACCAGTACCACCCCCCCACCGCGACCCTAGTAGAGGATGAAGCAGAAGATAATAAGTAAATGCTTCATGCCTGCTTGTTATCCAATTCAATCTGACTCTAGTTTCACCTTCAAAGCATCTGCTTTATTTAAAGGTTTACATACTTTTGTGAATCATAGATCTGCAATCCTTACTAATAAATTACCTTTATTTTAATTCATTTGTTTCTTAGAATTGAAAGTTTAACAGTAGGTAATATATTGTTACATTTGAACTTTTAACTAAATTTCTAATTATTCCAACATTAATACCCAAATAAATTACAAAGTTACTAAAAAAAAAGGGAAAAGGGAAAATCTTTCATTAGAAAACATTTTAACACAATTAGTTGTGACACATTTTAGGGTACTTAGATTATTATTGCAAAAACAAAGTTTCTGTAAATAGTACATGAAAACAAAAAATGTATTTGGATTGTTTTCTTAATGGAAGGGCCAGTAAAACCCAAGTTTTCTTTTAATTTAGAAAAGAGTTATGCTATTTTTTAAAATAAATTGATACCATGCATCCAAAATCATTGCAGTGTGACTGTTTCATTACATTGTAGCAATATTTACTGGCCAGTTGGTGCGTTATTGTCAAATGTTCACCGAAAAGTATTTATTTTAGGATTTTAAATTTACTTTGTCAACGCCCTCTGGTGGCGCAAATAAATATCTGTTATTTTGACATGGTTTAGTTTTAAATGACTTCTTTCTGAACTTGGCCACATTTTTTTTTGTTTGTTTAGTAGCGCATTTCCACCAATAAAATACAAAAAACCCAACAGTTTTTTTGTTGTTAAGTTAATTGCTATATTGTTATTTTGAGATACTAAGTCATTATTTTATGATGCTAAGTCCAATTCTAGATGAATGCTATAACATGAATATTATCAACGAGTCATCAATGAATTGGTTCAAAATATTTAGTTTTAGCACAGTTTGTGTTAAGTAGTGGGCATTTCTAAAGCAATTAATGACTATATAAACCCTTCCACTCTTTTATTAACCTTTCACACACACTTATATATCGTTTAATAAGCTCTTAAATACTTTCTACACTTTTAAACAAAATCATTGTAATGACATGCAGTATATAGCTCAAAATCCTGCAATATAGCAAAAACTCTGTGATGCAGAATTGGATAAACACTCAAAAAAATAAAGTAACTCTAAAATAAAACATCCTATATTTTAGTTAAAAACCTTTATATAGTGCCTCCACGTGCCTGCATGACCTCCCTACAACGCCTGGGCGTGCTCTTGATGAGGCGGCGGATGTTCTCTCCTACGGCCACCTCCATGTTTCCTGGTGTACTGGCCTGTCTCCTGGTATCTGGCAAACCTTCTTGCCACAGCTCGCAATGATGTGCAATCCTGAATAAGCTGCTCTACCTGAGCAACTTCTGTGGGTTGTAGACACCGCCTCATGCTTCCTCTATAATGAGAAAATGCAAAAGTGACGAAAGCATCAGCCAGAAAGGATGAGAACAGAGAAAAAGTCTGTGTTAACCACCTGTAGAACCACTCCTTTATAGGGGTTGGTTTACTGAGGAGCCTCTCATTTCTACCTGTTGTCTCTTCCATCTGCAAAACAGCAAGTAAAATTGATTCACAATCACAAAAAGTGTTCCCTTCATTTTTTGAGTATATTCAGTGTATATTCAGTTTAAGATTAAAAACTAGTCTTTCATGTATTTTTGACAACTAATAATTAATTCCAACACAGTGGACAAATTGGTCATGCTGATAAAGAACTATTATTTTATTATAATTTATACTGTATATATTTTAAGATCAACTACAATAACACCTGTTTAAAAAAAGGACTTTTTATATCATTTTATAAATAGAATTATATAACTCAAATTTAGTTAAGATGATGTCATTTAAATGTACAAAAAAACAAAAAAAAAACAATAATGCTGGATTTATAACAGCATTTGTGATTTTTAATCTTACATAATCTAGTGTACCAGCACACATGCAAGGAGTGTATGACAGAGGGAGGGCAAGAGAGACCAAGTTATTGCCTTTTAATGCTGCCATGAAACTGAACATTAACTTCTATGGGGTCTACTATAAGATTTGCACAACCATAACCATACCCATTGTATAAGAAATAGTTATTTTAAGTATTTATACAATCGAATTCTCTAGTGCCAAATTGTTAGATTTTTTATGAATTTCTCTTTCATCCGCGCTCAAATCAGATTTAATCTTTTTGACACTTTTGGGACCGTTAATTAAATTAATTAATTAATCAGTGTAATAAAAATGAAAATGGTTTAATTATGTAAGTCTGTAAGAGCCCAAATTAGGAATATCAGATCAATATATGCCAGCTGTTTATCATTCCGTTAGCACATGATTTAATACAGTAGGAATATTGAAGCTTAGATCATTAATCCACACTTCTCAAGCATGACTGAGTCAATAGCATTAGAGAATGTAAAGGGGGTTTAAGAAAAACAAAACCCTTATCCTCACATAGAATCACTGTGTGAGCCATGGTAAATCTTTATTTTTATTTTTTTTACAGCATGGCTACACACAGGATCAAAAGCACCAAAAATCAAGAATTACACAACAGCTTCAGTTTTTTTCTAAGCAAAATACAATGGCCAAATTTATGCCATTCTATTTAATATAGTTAAATGTTAAATTAGTTAAAAAAAACATAATGGGAATAGAGAATACCTTTAAAGGCACCCTGCACCTCTTGAGTTTTAGGAGAGATCTCAATGGAGTCTCACATTGTGCAAAAATTTGCCCAAATAATTAACTTGTTGGGCAGCAATGTGGCTAGCACAAGTGGATAGCATGTTCACTTCTCAGCGCTGGGGATTCCTGGTTCAAATCCCGATCTGGGGGGAGTTTCCACGTTCTCCCTGTGTCCACGTGGGTTTCCTCCGGGTTGTCTTTTTCCTCCCACAGTCCAAAAATATTGATTCAAGGTAAATTGGCTGCTCTAAATTGCCCCATAACATGTGTGTTTGTGTGTGTGGCTGTGTGAGTGAGTGTGCCCAGTGATACATTGTGCCCTTTCCTGGGTGTATCTGCCCAGCGCCCAAGATGTTCTCCCTGCTTAGGCATGGAACCCCCCCGGGATACTGGTTGGACATGGAACCCACCCCACTCGGTTTAATAGAAGAATAGAGGATTAAGCGGACTATAATGATTGAATGAATCAATGAATTGCCTCGTTTATTAAAGATGGGTGTTTTAATATTACCTCATACATTTTCTTATTAAAAGACTAAGAGCTGTTTCCGTATTTAGTTACAGATCCCAGCCACTGAGTTAGTACACTTGTAATATAAACTTATAGTTTATTTGTATAAACCGATGATTTTGCAGGATTGTGTCTAATCTTTGTCTCGTACTTTTTCTACTGAGTAATTTTAGAAAAAACATTCAAGACAAAGTCACTCTCTAAGTCACTTTGTTTTTGTATGCCGTTTACTTATGCTGTCACACCTCTTGCAATGTTGATTTTTTAAACATTTGCTGAAGTGCTGAGTGGTATTAAAGCAATAAGGAACGAGGGGGTTTGCATTATTGTGAATAAAGCACAGAAAAGCGATGTTATTAGGCACGATTTGTAAGTAATAATGCACAACCTCGAGTGCTTTGTTGTTTTCATAAAACGGTCACCAATTCACTAAAATAATAATAAAAAGTTTGGTTCATAAATGCGTTTACCAAAAGCTAAATCCAAGATCCGCGACATTATCTAGTCCATTTTTTTAAAATGAACCCTGAACGCCAGCAAAATATTTTGTAAGAATTAAATACTGCCAGCTAGTGGCCAAATTATTGAACGCAGTACATGAAAAACTTTGAAAGGTGTGAAGGTGTGGGTTATTGTAAATAATGTCAAGGCTAGACAACCTGCTTAGCCAGTCAGATTTAAGCACCGGAACTACCCGTTTTATAAAACACTTTAGTTGATACCGGCTACAATCTTTATTCTTATAAACTGTCACAACATGGCATAGATTATTCAAAAGTCTTACTATGAAGCGCTTTACAGAAACTAAGTACAGCTCATTGGTTAGCCAGGTAGCAATTAGAATGAAAATCATTCAAAAACTGAAAAAACACTATGGTGGATAAAAATATCCTTCAGTGTTTCTATTGATCTTAATAAAGGGGACATATTCTCTTAAGATATTTTAAACATGCACAATTTATGAACCGCTACTGTAACATATCCCTAAAACATAGATCGAAAATAATGTATAAGTCAGGCGTGCCTAATAATCCATCGCTCAGTGCATGTTTGTAGTTTGCCACTCCACATATTATTTTCCATAGAGACTGCAACTTGTTTATAATGCTTTCATGCCCCCTGCTGGTAATACATATTTATTTACCAATTTTGCAATTAAACCGGCAGTAATCTTTCATTGGTTAATTTTGTTATATGACTTAATCAGGTCAGAGTTCACAGTGTCTTCAGAGTAGAGATATCACATGCTAAGTTTCCAGCTTGTTGTTATTCCCTGCTGTTGGAAAGTATCACTTGTAAGATATATTATTATATATATACTGTATGTCTACATGTAAATATAATATTACAAATGTGGGAGGAAAGTTTTTATATGTTGCAAAAATTTGTCGAACCGCAATTAATGTATAGATACTTGTACATCAAAAATCGTATGTGGAACATTTTCTTACAAACATGCAACATATTTGACAATATTTTTTGGATTAACCTACTTATGTGAATCATCCTGTTTCATAAATGAAAATAATGAAGTCCAGATATCTGTCCACCCTCACTGAGGATTATTTGAAAGCCTGTTTGAAAATTGGCATCAGCATCTACTGTTTAGACTCCTCGCACCTGCCTTGCAGCATTCCGTGCAAATCATCAGAATAATAGTGTTTGTTTCAGTGGATTGCTTTGCTAATATATTAAAAGGGTGTGTGTAAAAAGGATTAAACTTTAAAACTTAGAAAAACATATAAAAAAACATCCTGGTATATCACGATGACCTGTCTACTGGAAAAAGTAAATCTCATGCTAGAAAGGTGTGATTAGTAATAAATTCTTACAGTAAAGAATATATTTGACATGCTGATCTAAATCCCATGAAGTGTACAGAGACTAAAGTTCATGATGAAATTAAATGTTTTGTCATGTACTTTTAAAATAGAATTGGCCACATAACTTTATAAAGTCCTAGTCATGCAAAGAAAAACAACTAGAACTAATTGGAAGATACATAAAAATAGTGCTGTTTGTGCAATTCTATTAAAAAAGTAGTGAAAGGTAGAGTTGCTTGGGCTGTAACAGGATTATTCCACTTCTGCATTTTTGTACGAACTCTAATTTTCTCACTAAGGACCATTTTAAGTATGTGTGTGTGTGTCTTAAGTAAAATTAATTAGCTTTCTACAAAGTAATCAATGCTGTTTCTGGTAAGACCTGAGTTGGCAAGCTATTCATACCCACAATTCCAGAACTTGCCCTAAAAGTGTCATACTTCAATCTCTCTTTCTTTCTTCCTCTCTCTCTCTGGCCCTCCCTCACTTTTCTTTTTTTTTTATCACTCACTTTCAAGCACACACACACACCCACACACACTCACACACACACACCCACACACA
>JAOUQT010008416.1:0-12300 GCA_025769995.1 Xyliphius kryptos | reverse complement strand
ATTATAACTTAACTGAGCAACTTATATTTTTTGTTTGTAATATTTAGGCATCTGTTAATCAATTCTGCTCTTGTTCAAAGTTTAAAGGCTCTAACTTAATAAAGTTTAAAGGCTATAACTTATTATATATATATATATATATATAAATTATTATGTATTATATTATTGTTATATTATTATTGTTATATTAATGCAATATATTATTGGTAATTATAGGAATATGTATTAGATGTGTACAGATTGCATAGTATCACCCAAATGAAGATGGGTTCCCTTATGAGTCTGGTTCCTCTAAAGAATTTTTCCTCAGGGAATTTTCATTGCCACTGTCTATTGTTAAAAGTGCTTCATAAATAAAATTGAACTAAAAATTGAATTAAATTCTTCATGGGTAAGGATTAGTGCTGCTGAAGTTCGTAAACAACATGCCCTGACACTGTCTACTTTATTGGAAAAAAGAGATTTTTGAAAAACATGCAAGTAAATACATATCTAAAAAAGAAAAGAAAAAAAACAAAAGAAAAGAAACACACCAGAAGCAAACATTTGGGGGCTTTTTTGATGTTAGCGTCCAAGTATACGTAGTAAGAAAAAAGCTACTCTGTTGATGCCAGATCTAAGAAGCATGATGCTCCAGACATGCATTCTAAAACCCAGACTTATCAAAACCAGATGTGGACATAAAGAGGACAAGACATGAACTATGAAAGAGTTTGAAGAAAAAAGGGAAGAGGTTGATCAAGCTGTCCGGTGAGAAGGAGAGAAAAGACTGAGAGGGAAAATAAAAGAAACAGATGTGTGTGCTATAACAGATGCATTTTTCGCCTTTAAAACAACAACCTTCACAAAAAACCTAGAATCATTCTAAAATATTAAGCAGACTGTGAGTTTCCCATACCCTTCTCTAACTTTCACATAAAATAGGTCGTAAAAAGTATCGCACAACTAACCAACGTCCACTTATGTCTGTCTTAGAAGGAGGGCAAAAAGGGCACCAGATATTCATCCTTTAAGGACCCCCCCAACTGATTAACAGTGATAAAAATAATTAACTTTAATAGATACTGGATACAATTCCATAAGCAAAAAGAACATCAACTGAGTATTCTAACTACAAGGCTTTCAAAAAACATGGCAGTCATTAAAAATTTGATTTAGTTGTTTATATTGTGGAGTTTATTAAAGTTTAGTAAATGATGAAATCAGCTACACTATATTGACAAAAGTATTTGCTCACCCATGCAAATGATCTGAGTCAGGCATTCCAATGACTTCTATGGCCACATGTGTATAAAATCAAGCACCTAGGCATGCAGACTCTTTTTACAAATATTTGTGAAAGAATGGGTTGCTCTCATGAGCTCAGTGAATTCCAGCGTGCAGAACTTTGACAGGATGCCACCTATGCAACAAATCCAGTCGTGACATTTCCTCGCTGCTCAATATTCCACAATCAACTGTCAGATGTATTATAAGAAAATGGAAGTGTTTGGAAACGAGAGAGCTGTGTCAGCGGATACTGATGCGCATCGTGCAAAGAGGTCACCAACTTTTTGCTAAGTTATTTACTACAGACCTCCAAGTTAAGGCTGTTCTTGCGACAAAGGGTGGACCGGCGTCATATTGAACCCAGTGGATTAGGAATGGAATGTCACTTATGCTCATATGTGGGTCAAGGCAATACTTTTGGCAATATAATTGCATTATAAAATTCCTTCCCATTCTCAGTTCACTAATAATTTAGTAGTCATATAAATAAGCGCTGGCTGAAGCAAGTTCTGTTTCCCTAACAACTGATTACCATTACTGTCCATTACATTACAAAAAAGACTGGGAGATAAAAAGCCATGTGCTCCAGAATCAGATCCACACTACAGCATGCAATTCACAAGAGTTGTGTGTCGAGTATGGAAACTATAATGTCCCCATGCCACAATACATATTACATCTGACAATGCTAAGAACATTGTAAATGCAGTAAAATAGTTTGAGTTGGGCCAGCATGTGCCTTGCTTTAAATACACTGTCAATTAAGCAGCACAGAAAGCTATGGCAATGAGTATCTTAATGCTTGAAAAAAATTATATATAATATAAAATTATATTGTTTTCCTGCCTCCACTGTAGCACTACAACTGTTTATGTCCTTGAAATAAAGCAAAAGCTGCTGCAAACAACAGTAACAACAACAACAGCAACCAACTTCTGTTGATTCTTGGTTTGTTTGTGCTTTTTGTCAATGAAATAGGCCTTTAAATTGTACGTGACAGTGTAAAGATTTTCAGTAATTTATTATTGTGCTTGGAAATCTTGTATCCTCATTCCTATAATTTATCTTACTAAAGACACATTTGGATTATTCATTATTATTATTATTATTACTGTACAATGGGGGTATCAGCAGTGGGGTTTTGCGCATGCACATTTCCTGTGTAGCTGTGTATCAGGCAAACTGATCTGCTCTCTGCTTTGAGACTAAGTCTGACTGAGCCTGAGAGCCAGTGGGAGCTTTGGGACAATGAACAGACTCATGACTATTCCCGCTGTTCGTTTAGGACTGTAACTGAAGGACAACATATGCTTTCATGTTAGAGTCTCCAAGTCTCTAAAAACACCAGACAATTCGCTAGATTTGTTGCTAGTCACTTTTTAAAAAGAAGTCACTAAATGTAGCGAAAATGTCACTAAGTTGGTAACACTGGACATAATTGAGCACTACCTTGAACAGCAAGCTGCTGTGTACGCAGCCTTGACAGGCTCAGCGGTCAAGAAAAATCCAAATATGTCATCACTTGGATGTGGAAGGAAGTACTTTTAAATCAAAGGAAGTACTTTTAAATCTCTTTCAACCCTGATAAGCACTGAATCCAGTCCATCCAATTTTATAGTCCTGTCTAAATATAACGATAATGACATCTGATGAACCAAGAAAAGAGGACACCCCTGCAGTCAGAGATTAATAAGTTTTTATTATCTAATCTAAAGAGCAAAGCTACAGACAACATGGGGCAAAATCCGACCAAAGATAGTGTGGACCAAGAGTTACCAGGACTATGCACTTAAAAAGAAATCAACAATAGCAGAGCAATTTAGACATTTTCCTGAATCCCCTGATACCAAGACATTTTCCCAACTTGTAGACAAGGAAGTGACAATATAAAGAAGATAACTCCCAATGCTTCCAAATGATTCTGATCCACTCTTTAGTGGAAGAACAATAAATAAACAATTACTGGCCACTTTAATAGGTACTCCTTGCTAGCAAAAGTTTGGAAGGCATTTTGCCTTCAGAACTGCCTTAATTGCATTCATTGGTTGTAAAGAGTGGTTATTTGAGTTACTGTTGCTGTCTATCACCTCAAACCAGTCTGACCATTCTCCTCAGACATTTTTGTCTACACAACTGCTGCTCACTGAATATTTATTTCTTTTTCGGACCATTCTCTGTAAACCCTAGAGATGGTTGTGAGTGAAAATCCCGGAAGAAGTGCAAGCATTTTCAGAAATACTCATTACCCACAACCATGCCACTTAAAGCATTCTTTTACATCTGATGCTCGGTCTGCACTTTAGCAAGTTGTCTTAACCACCTTTGCATGCCTAAATGCTCTGGGTTGCAGCCATGGGATTGGCTAATTAAATATTTGTGTTAACAAGCAATTGAACAAGTGTAACTAATAAACTTTCCGGTGAGTGTAAGTATCCTCATGTCGCCTGTGTTCATCGAAAGCGTGTCTCTACTGCAGGAGACATTGTTACTGTAAGCTATATAAGTTATATCTGCTGATAATGTAGATAAACTGATTTTTCTTGACAAAAATCACTGTAACTGTAACCTTAATAATGACTGTATGTGTTATATTTTGAGATTTATTATTCAGTTATCTTACGGTATTTGTTTACATTTATTCTGAGTCATAATGTCAGACACATTTTCGCATTATGCATTAAAATTATCGGGGGCGGCATGGTGGCATAGTGCATAGTGCTGTGGCCTCACGACAAGAGGACCCGAGTTCGATCCCCGGATGGGGTGACCTGGGAAATTCTGTGTGGAGTTTGCATGTTATTCCCGTGTTCGCATGGGTTTTCTCTGGGTGCTCTAGTTTCCACAAGACAAAGTAAATTGAAAATGCTAAATTGTCATTACCTTGTGTATTGATATGTGACTTTGCATATTTTATGAGACTTGTGTAAGAGTATGACCGTGTTCCCGTCATTAGAATATCCACTGCTGCTGAGGATGACAATGAATAATAAATAAATAAAAAAACTCAAATTATTATACTTAGACCTGTGTTCTTTGAGAAATTTAAATCATATATCTTTTTGGTCATTTTGTATTATGTATCATTGCACCCCAAATATTTACTGTTAATACTTATAATATCAACCATTCTCTTTCCAACCTTTACCAAAATCTTCTGTCTACAGGAAAATATGAACAGACAGCACTGCTTGGCTCAACAGTCAGGCCTGAACATCAGTACCACCAAAACCCAATTCATGTGTATCAACCATCTGATGCTCCTGTCACTGTGGATGACAAACCACTTGAGCTTGTTCAGGAGTTTTCCTATCTTGGAAGTTTTATGAGCTGTGACAATGCAGCCAGCAATGAGATTTCAGCATGGTTAGAAAAAGCTTGTGTCAAATCCTTCACACATGAATCTTGAAATGTTCCAGAATTAACCCAGAGGAGCTGTATGTGGATCTTATCTTTCTAGCACTATACTGAATGTTCTGGTTAAAGTATCATCCAGCGCAAATGTGAGTACCGGAAAATAATTTTCCAGTATTTCAATTCAATTCAATTCAATTCAATTTTATTTATATAGTGCTAATATTGTTTTCTCATAAGCCCAATTTAAAATAATGTTTAAGGTTGTACTGGGTGTCATTTATTCTTGCCACAGGTCTGCTAATAGGTTATGTTATTGTAAAATACATGAAAAGATAGATTGCTCACTCTCTACATTCATTATTTATAAAGTTTAATGTGACTTATTTTGCGTGTGAAAGCATTTACATGGTTTGATCACACACAGATCAGAATCAGAATCACATATGATTATTAACAATAATATGAATGGACTAGTCATGTCATGAGAAAAGTTATGTCTATTTCTTTCCTCTCTTTCATTAAAATGCTGACACGTGCAAATACTTGCAATATTAATGCTGACAAAAACTGTTATCATTATGGTTGAGTCAGTCAGCATTCGCACAGTAAACAAAACTCACCTACTTCTGCAAAGTGCATTTTGCATCATGCCATGTGTGCTGCACACATCTACCAGGCCGAGCCCCTAGTTTAAACATGCCCACATGAAACATCTCTAGAATTATTATTTCATGTATGAAAGGGCAACTATCTGGAACATCGCTTGAATCTCTGGATATTACAGAACTTTCTCAGAGTTTATATGTTATAGGGGTATCGCTAACATTCCCTTAACCCAGGAGCCAGTACACAAATAAAGCCTTACACCCCTCATGAGACTACCCAAACACACACAAAGTATGCTCATAATATCCTTGCCAAATATATGTCATACGACAAAGATATTGTAAACTGTATAAATTTTTCAACCGAAGTCTCATGCCAGTAATCTAAGTAATTTTATCAATAAATCAACACCTTTCAACCATAACAATTAATTTACCAGCCTAATATTGTGTTGAGCCCATTGTGCTACCTAAAAATCTCTGGCACAGATTAATTACTTTTACTTTGCATAATTACTGACCACAATTAACAAGGAAGGGAAATTGCAGAAGTAAATGGGGTATAGTGTGTATAGTGAAGAAATTGTAGATGTATGTGGTTTGCTGTAAAATGACCCCCCCCCGTAACACAGATGTGAAGACAAGTGCAAGTTTATTTTAGCACAACAAAACCAAAAACACGAGTAGCACAGAGTGTTGTGATGTAAACAAACACACGAGAAAAACTACAACATAAAATGACCGAAGGCAACGGTCAGTTCTAAAAAACATGCACACAAAAAAAACACAAAACATGAGCAGAGGTTATTCCAAGTGAACAAAAGCAAACTTTAACTGGTGCTGACAAAAAGCTAATAAGGCAAAGGCTAGGAAAAACACATTCATCATAAGATCTTAACAAAGTTCATAGCACACAAAACAGCATGAAAGTTGTGTTGACCCATGAGGCACTCTTACCAGAAACCTGTTTAAATATCTTCCTAGAAGACCTGATTGCAGCTCTTCTAATTAGCTCCAGATGAGTCTGGTCAGAATGCCTGCATGAAACTCAGTCAATTAGTGTGTGTGCAGAGCAGAGACGTGACATGTGCAAATGTAATATTCCATTAAATATGAATCAATAACCCCTACAAAGGAGAGTTTTTAAAAATGGAATGTTTGTTTAATTAAATTTAACTCAAATTAATTTTATTTTTCTACAGGTTCCAATCATCAGAGATGCCACTCCTCACTCCTAAATGTATGGTGTGTTTGTTTGCTGTTCGTTTTAGGCAAAGTCCTTGTTTGTGATGCCTAGAGGCATGAGGTAATCTAACTGTGACAGATTACATCTCAGAGACAGTCCTCACACCACTTCTCCCATACCGTAGCATCAGAGGCTAGTGATAACCATGCCCCGAGCTAGCCTGCATTCCCAGCTGATAATGACTAAGCTAGACGACCTGATCCTCCCACACCTCCTAGAGACTGTGAGAAATCTCTGGGCATTTCTCACAGGTCTATCGGTCTCTCACCAGTTAACTCATCATATAGTGAGCCAGCCAGGTTTCAACAGACACTTATACAGATTTAAAACTCATAACTATGAATAATAAAGCACATTTGTTTGTAGAAAAAAAGGAAAATAGCATATAATGCGTAAGAGCTCTCAACATGAATATTCATAAACGCAGTGCATAACAGAATGGATATTTTTTACAATATACATTCACAATAAAGAGTAGCAGAAGGCATTGCCACACTGTTTAGGTGTGGATCGTCTGACTGCAGAGTGTGTGAATATGTTTCTATAGTTGCCCTAACATAGCCTCATGGGTTTAAAATACTACCATCTCTTAGATAGATTTGAAATGATTTGTTTGAGTGTTATAATAGTCCAACCACTTGAAATATGACATAGGAGAAAATGCTGCATCTCCTTTGTTTTAATATCCAGTGTGTCTGTAATTTATCGTGACTGCCCCCCCTTCCCGTCTTGTGTTTGCACCATTAGATATGTTACACAGAAAGAGTATGAGGTATAAGTATAAGTAATATGAGGAAACTTTAGTCCCAAATTAACCCAAATTATATATATCAAACTTACGTTGAAGTAAATTGAATAGTGGTGGAAATTACTGTGCTAATTATGGGTGTCTCAATTTAAAAAGAAGTTTTTGTCTCCTTTCTTATAAACAGCTGCCAATCTTTGGCGGAGCAGGAAGTCTAATTCCTATTGCCATGTCCCACCACCTGTCTTGCACACTCTCCCTCTCTCTCACACACACAAGATACATTATCTCTATTATTTTTGACTTCCATACTAACCTCACTATTGTATTATCTACTATGTCAGCAGGTTCCACCTATATGACTGACAGGTAAAGATCCTTTTGTTTAAACAAGATTTACAAGAGGAATGTAAACATTTAATTTTTAAAAAGGGAAAAGAAAACTCTATCAATACCTGTTTTAGGAGCTTGTCTGGGCAGTGAAAATAAAACTTCTGTTCCTCTGTGTATGTGTGTTAATTATTTAACTTTTATGTCGTACATTCATTACATCCGATTAAACCACACAGGGTTGTGGGCCAGCCGGTGCGCACCTGGCAACTCTGGGTGCAAGGGCAGGTGAGAACATGTAAAACTCAACACTGATAGTTCCCTGGTCCTTCTTGCTTTGTGTTAATTAGATGCTTGTTAATAAAACATTAAAGTGATATACTAATTTATTAAATAAAATAATTTCACTTAAATAACAAGCTTGATTATATATGAGTCAGCCAAACGTACTGAATTGCCTGTAACTCTTAAAATCACCTTGTAAATATTCGCTTTGTTTTTGCCACTAGCTGTGATTCAGATGCATTCCCAGGCTGAAAATTAATGACACTCCATCTGTTTCTCTTTAAATAATCTCCTCACGATATAAGTCTTAACTTTGTGTTGGCAGCTTTTGATTTTAATAATGAAATAAATCTGTGAGAGAAAGCCTAAAATAAACAATGTCCGGATTTTAGTCTCACCTCAGTGCCTCAAGCCTCACAGCAAGATTTACATTTACTTTCATACTACTGATGTTTAAACAGAGCAGAATAAGTTCTGCTATGCATATTGCAGAGAGGGGCATATTTAAGAGAACACATAAAAGTTTCTGTTAGTTTAAAGATTCTGACAAAGACTAGTGTCAATGCCTCTGCTACACGATCTGGCTGACCGAGACGCTCAGGAGCAGATGTTATAACGTTCTGCTTGGATGCATGTGCATTTTCAAGCTTGTGCAAAAGGCTTTAGATAATCCACACGATAAAAAAAACCAACAGCAGATTAATTGGCGTATGTAACTATGCTTTTTACTAGTTCAGGATGAGGATAAAAGGTGTGTCCGGATGAGTATATGAGTAATATGAAAATATGAAAACACACACAGCAAGACAAATAGAGAGATGAGTTGTGTTATAGCATGAATGAGGAATTTTATAATTTCATCCTGTTTGCATTAAATTGTTATACTATGTTTATTATATTGCACAGCTGTAATGCCTTATTGACAGCACTGATAAAAAATTTAAAATACTTGGCAACATAATTGCATTATTGTTCAGTTCATGTAGAGCTTCTGTACAAAAGGTTAATGGTCATGGGTCTACCATCAGGAGATCGCTGAACATTAAAAGTGTGCATAGCAGGGTTGCAAGGAGAAGGCATGTCTGCAGCTGGCTAAATATCAGAGTAACAACCAGACGGCTGGTAAAATGTTTTGTGCATGGATGCGTGGATGGATGACAGTGAGCATTTTTTTGTTTAAAGAAATGTTATGTTTGGACAAAGGAAGACATTGTAGTTAAAGATGAACAGTTTATTGTAAAAACCCACAGACATACAGCGTTTATAATGAGGAATGGTCTACAAAATATTCAAGCTGATGCTGCCTGATATTCAGCCACATTCCTTCGTGACATTCTAGTATAACCACTACATTTGAATTATGAAAATTAAAAGTTCCTGCACTCTTTCTCTCTCCCTCTCTCTCGCCCTCTCACTTTGTCCATTGAAACAGACATTTACGGGGTTCATGTTTTAAATGTGTTAAAGAAAATTGAATACTGTTTACATGTGTGTTGTACATGGCACAACCACAAACTAGACACTCCAACAAATGCACATTCAATTAAATACACTTCATTAACGTTTTACCTGAATGATCACTAGAACAACAGGAAACAGAAAATAAAGGAGCTGTGCTGGATCTAGGGTCTGTTTTTTGTCCATGTTACAGGCCATGTTACTGTTAGTAGGTTTCAGTAATGATCAATGTATAGAGGAAATAAATTATTTATATAATTTTTTATGAAACTATCATTACTATTATTACCTTACTAATGTATTAACAGTAATATGGCGGAATTATTCATATATCTAAACATCAGCGATTACTGAAACCTAATAATGAACCACCAATAACATAACTGTATTACATATATATCTAAACATCAGCGATTACTGAAACCTAATATTGAACCACCATTAACATAACTGTATTACATATATATCTAAACATCAGCGATTACTGAAATCTAATAATGAACCACCAGTAACATAACTGTATTACATATATATCTAAACATCAGCGATTACTGAAACCTAATAATGAAGAACGATAACATGGCAGAATTATATAAATTTCTATGCATCAGTCTTTACTGAAACCTACTAATGTACTAACAGTAACATGCTGAATAATATTTTTTACTGTATTTCTATGACCCAGCCTTTACTAAAACCTCCTACTAAAGTAACAGTAAGATCATATATATATATTTCTATTTATTTAACATTTTTGAAACCTACTACTTCATACTAAATGTCCAAACAGTATCTTTATAACAGGGTTTATGCATTACAAAAGATCAACATGAGAACAACATGAGTACTGGGGCCACATTTTATATTCATACAGCTATGACTCTTCCAAAGAGTAACATGAAAAACAATCATGCAAATGACCAGTAATTAATAATAACTATTCCATAATCTTAGCATCAGTAACAAAAATAAACTATTTTAGCTTTCTTAATTAATTCTATTATAAAACTGTCAGATATTCTTGTCCTGATAACAGCTTTATGGGAATCCTCTGGATGCTTTTCCACTTGTCCACAAGTCTTTTTATGTAACATTCTTTAGATGTCTTTATCGCTTTAAATATTACCAAAGTAGCCAGTGTGTCTACACTTGTCTGGGTTATGTGTATTGTATTTATAAGGAATAGGTCTAGTGTGCTTTAACACTCCATGTTCATAAAGGTTCGTGAAGGTTAGTGAAAGAGAAATTAAACAGCACCCTCTATTGGGCAGTGAAAAGTATTAACAAGGACAAAGTGAGCATTATTGTCATTAAAATTACACAAGTGCTAAACTGCTGAATGAATGTATTCATACAAATATATGTATATGAAAAATATGGGGTGTAGAAATAGAAGATAGAAAAATGTCTGCATGTTATACAGAAAAAAATATAATTATTGGTAATTATAATATTATGTTTTATCAAAACTATTATTATTGTTGTTGTTTTTGTTGTTGCATGGTGTACAGGAAGTGTTGTTCTGGTCTACCTCTCGTACCTGCAGACCCCCTACAAGTCCCTGCACACACTCAGGTCCTCTGATGCTGGTCTGCTGAACATTCCTAGATTCAGGCTGTCCTCCTTGGGTGGCAGATCATTTAGTGTGGCGGCCCCCTCTCTGTACTATATGTGCTTATTATACAACCGTAAACTGTGCTGTAAACGTGTCCCTGGGTACCTTGAAAGGCGCTATATAAATTAAATGTATTATTATTATTATTATTATTATTATTATAAATCATTCAAGTAATGAATTTACTGTTATACTTTTTTAAAAGCCTATTTCTTGAAAAATGCTACTGGAGTCTTTAGGTTTTAATTTGGGCAATACTATTATACATACAACTAAAACATGAGGTATTTAACTTAATACCTTATTTGTAATTAGTAGCCTAATGAAAAAATAAGGAAGAAAAACATTTGTATTTGTATTTGAAAGCATGATTATATTTAAGTCTGCTATCCACCCATGATTGGAAGATGCCTGAATCACTAAGCCACACCTGAATCGTATATTTATTGTAAGTCAAACCCAAGCTTTTATTAAAACCATCTCAGGAACTATGAAAGAGAGAGAGAAAGTGGGTAGTTCATGTATCAGACATTTGACACACCTGTTGCCCCATAATTTTTAATGTTTACTCTGTACTTAGAAAAATTGTGTGTTTGTGTGTGTGTGTGTGTGTGTGTGTGTATGTGTATGTGTGCAAGCATGTGCATACATGTCTAGACGCAGCTATTATACACACCTGTGTTCCGCTCTAGAGTATATTGTGGAAAGACAAGAGTTTATCTCAAATAGTTAAGAGTACAAAGTTAGCTGTGATGTATAATGATTCATTACAATTATGTACTCAAAGAAAATCAATATGAATTGCAAGAACACAACAATGGAATGTATTCATGTATTTTATAACGATTTCCAGATTGAGTCATGCCGCAGGCTGCAGGTTATCAGACATGAAAAGCTTTATTCATATTCATATTCTTCATTCAGACGAACGCTTCCATGTGAGACCCATTCAAGTTTCAATTTTCATACAAACAGTTAAGATCTTATTGCACCATCCATTATCACTGTTACTGAACTATGGACCAATCAATGTGTTTTCAGAAGCAAATCACAGAACAACTAAACCTGTATTTTTTTGTTGGACCAGGAGCATCTTATAGATTTTAATTGATCTAACACTGTACCCAATGTTTTCAGTACTCCTGCTCTGTTTCATATTTAATAGCAAGCTTTTAGAAAACATTTATAAATACAGAGAAAATGAACGTGAAAACTCTATTAATACATGTAAACATAATTTACATAAATGAGCTTAAGGCATACCAACGCACTACTACCTCTACATGAATTTAAAATAGGCAATATGCATTCCACACCATTTTAATCCTTAAGTTGAGGACTATATATTTAATGTTACCCCTGAATCTGCTGATATACTGTATGCAGTTGGCCT
>JAOUQT010008384.1:0-12300 GCA_025769995.1 Xyliphius kryptos | reverse complement strand
CTAACTGGACAGGTTGGTTTCACAGTGTGGTTTACTTGGAGTTACATTGTGTTGTTTAAGTGTTCCCTTTATTTTTTAATAAAGGGAACACTTAAACAACACAATGTAACTTCCAGACCTCCATGGGATAATTTTGATTTACATTTTGATAATTTTTTATGTTATTTTGTTCTAAATGCATTCCACTGTCTACTAAATAAAGATTTTCAACCAAATATATCTTTTAGATAAATATTTTATTAATTTAGATCTAGGATGTGTTTTTTTTTTAGTGTTCCCTTTATTTTTTTAAGCAGTATATATATATATAGTAAAATTATTGAAATTCTTCATCTAATCATAAAATATGATTCATATTCTTGAATCTTAAAAAAATAAAAAAAGTACATTTTACTTTGTTTTACCAATTTAGTCACTACTTATTAGGTCCTTTATCACATGATGGCTACCAGCCCACTACCACATGCTTTCTTACAGACCCATGCTAGTTGATCTATAACCTGTTGCACATGCAACACTCTACAGTGAAAATAACATATTCTAGAACGGGCTTCAGCAATCTTTGTTAGACATGAGCGTAAATCACTAGCTGTTTAGGGACTGGGTTTTTCAGCTACAAGTAAATTCCAACCTTGAATGAATTAAATGCCACTATTGTACGTACTGTGTCCACTAGGAGACAGCAGTGATCTTCATTCAGCTTGTACAGTTCTGGGACATATGAATAGTTATGCCATCCCAGGCATGCTTGAAAACTTTAAAAAAATAAATAAATTGTGGTACCATCACGTTCTTGTAAATGTGATGACTCAGCTTTTACAGATGTCTTCTATAAAATTAACAGCACAGTAGTGGAGTGGCTAGATTCAGGTATTAAGTATAAAAAAGGTTCCTTTCTGTTTTACATGTTCTACCCATATATAAGGTTCCCTTGTAAAGCTTAAGTTTTCTCTCAAAAGTGAAAGACTTGCAAATAGGTAAATAAGTTTGGAAAACATATTACACATCTGGTTTTACAGTATGTATTATATTGTTGTCATTCTAGAAGTTTTACTTGTGTCACTGTTCTGGTACAATCCTAAGCAATTATCACTTTGGGATCCAGGTAGTCTAACAATAAATATGTGGCCTAAACTGAAAAAAAAAAAAAAGTGAGCATGGAAGGCAACACACTTGACTGAATCACAGACGTTTCTATTCCAGAACAAACTACATTAGTTTCTTGCCTATTACTTGAAAATGACATCATAAGGAATCCTCCAATTAACACATAAAACATATGGTGACATGAAATGTGAAATACAAAAAGAGTTTCAAAAACTTGAGCCTTAGTGTATGTTAGTTATTGACTCTAACAGTATGTACAAGTGATCATCCATGTACTGCAGCAATGTCCTCCAATAAATATGTACAAATAAAACAATTTTAAGTTAGAATTTAGATAACTCTTCATCCCATTAGCAAAGAAGAATAGTTTTTCCCCTTCTTTTGGGATTTTAAACATCCATTACAGCTTCATTCATTTCATTTGCATGACCACCTAGAAGAGAGAATACTTTATTAGGTAAAAGAACAAACAACCATGAATGCATTTCTGTTTGGCTCTGTGCAGGTTTCTGGTACCTTGTTAGCTGCTTCTAATGCAGTGATAAGTGTCTGCAGCTCCTCTTTTGTCATCTCTATATTTACAGCTCTCTTGAGTCCATTTTCTCTCACATCCAGACAGAGGTTTAATAGCGGAGTGTTTAAAGATGAAAGCTTATCACTGGATAAAGCAAGCTAGAAAAATATATAAGACAAAAAATATATAGCTACACAAAACATTCTAAAGAAAAATTACATATGCGTATCATTGGATCCCTTTTTATGCTAAATTTCTACTGGAGAAAAAACGTGAAATCAATCCAGTGTTCAGACAAAAGACAGTAACTGCAATCACGAAAAGTCTGTATGATGTAATTACATTGAGCATTATTCTTTATAACAAACAGTATGTTTGTCACTGCTCATGCCACTACATATACTAGTAACATGCAAATTTCTTTTAGACATACACCTGAGCACATTTACCATAATAACTATTAAAGAAAAGACCTTGAACACTCAATGAATTAATGTTCTCTTTTTCCTGTCCTGGACACAGCAACCTTTCATCCATATTGGATGATTACAAATAAGGTGCTTTTCTCTGATGTTTATAATGTCTATTTTCAAACAAATACACAAATATTTTCTAGATTTAAACATTTTTTCAGAAATTCAGAATCAGAAAATAGCATGTTGGATTTCCAACTAAATATTGACTTTGATCTTTATTTTTATCACGATTAAAAGATAAAACTGAAGTTACACCGAACGCAGTGGAATTAAGCACTAATTTAAAAAAAAGTTTTTACTTTAAGCTGCCAGTTGAAGTCCTCCAATTGCGCGCTGGAAATTTTGTTGGTTCGGTTTACTAAAGCTTGCCTGATCTCCTCTTGCCTGGCATGGACACACTGCAGAACAGCCTCTGTATGTGTCGAGTGTAACCCACCCAGAAGTTCCGTTACCTACAACACACAACTACAGTTATAATCAGACCATTACAACAACTGTTCCAATTCTAATTAATGTTGTGTTAGCTTTACTGCTTCTTCTGCACAGACTTTGTACTAATCATTTTTCACTGCATTAAGTTGCACATTCAGACATTATGCACGTTAATTTTTCACCAGTACATTTACACACTGCTTACTTTTTATTCCACCCTTTATCTATAGTTTAGTATTATTTACTTCTTCGAATTAATATGTGTTTTCTTTATATTTTTATTTTGTTATAGTTCTACTATCTTTACTCTTGTATTTGTTTAATGTGTTTAGTCGCCTTAAGCATTTCCCTGCTAGTTCAACTGTGTATAACTATATATGTGACATAAATATAATGATAAATATGTTTTGTAGAATGTTCATACCAATTAGTTATCAAGAACATACCACTAACCATCACAAGATATCTGTTTAAATTCTCAAAAACAATTAGAATTTCGTGATATCTGGTTTACTGATATTGCTCATATTATCTAACATGGATTTAGAATGGAAACCTAAGCTCTGTCACTAAGGAGCACTGTGAAGAAATGTAAAGGGCTGGCATATGATGTAAAAGTATTGTGCATATGCATTTACATTGATATAAAAATATATGCCAAAAAAAGTCTAATCTGTCGTCATTTAATCAAAAACATTTAGATATTTGACCTCCTGATCGGTGAGCTTTCTACCAACTGCAATTCGTAAAAAGTGGGAGATGGAATTTATCAGTTCTTCCCACTCCAACAGAGTCCAAGTTTCACCATACTCCATTCGCAATGGGTAACTGCGACCACAAAGGCCATCCACTACCCTGTGTAGTAGCTGTAGAAAAAAACAAAACAAAAAAAAACATGTGTTCAGTATACAAAATGACTGAAATTCTGTACAGAGAGTGTGGTAGCTCAGTGGTTAGGGTTTTGGGTTACCAATTTAAGGGTTGTGGGTTTAGATCCCAGGTCCACTGAAGTTGCCAATGTGGGTCCTTGAGCAAAGCCCTTAACCCTCATTGCTCCAGGGTGGTGTGTATAACCCTGTGTTCGAACCCAACTATTGAGTGGAATACTTGTAAGTCGCTTTGAATAAAAGCGTCTGCTAAAAAATGACCATATGTATGTAAATAAACATTTCTATTATGCATTTCTATCTAAACAATAAACTTTACTTCTACGCTAGAATAAATATTTTTTTAAATGTCAGAGTATTTTGTATAATACTATATTTAGCCACATTGGCGTCTCCGCTGTTTTAGCATAGACATTTGGGAAGCAGTCTTTCTTACTAAAACTCATTACAATCGTCTAATATTATATAATTTCCAAACACACCATGTCCCTCTACATTCCTGCACATTATACAATTATACATTATAAAATCTTAGTTATTTCTTACTTACTTTAGGACACTCTGGTGCAGAGATTTTATGTAATAAAATTAGCATGTTGCTACCAGGACTCGGTGGCTTAGAACATCAGCTGACACCGTGTCACATGACCAACTCCAGGCGACGGCACAACCAGCGTAAAGTGACGTCATTACAATGCAACTCAGACCAGAATATCAGCTGCGGTTTTTTTTTTAGCAAAAAATATTCTAAATTAATATTAACTAAGTATAAACTGAACCTACATTTTATAATA
This sequence comes from Xyliphius kryptos, assembly GCA_025769995.1. Lineage (NCBI taxonomy): Eukaryota > Metazoa > Chordata > Actinopteri > Siluriformes > Aspredinidae > Xyliphius > Xyliphius kryptos. Next base: position 8,090 of record JAOUQT010008384.1, on the reverse strand, counting down.
TCGAGTTATGTTTTACGAACATTTCTGAAAACCCGAAACAAAAATGACATTTCAATATAAAAGTCTTCCGACCGCGCAGCAGCAGTTTACTGCCCGAACAGTTTTGCGTTGTTTTCTTAATGTTAATGGTGTATTTTCTATGTAAGGTTCTATGTTGTTCTATCATATTTGCCAGATCAAAACAACACTCTCCGTCATGGCAACTGGGGTTGAATTTACATTACATTTGACTTTGGAATTTGGTATTCTCATTAGCCAAAGTAAAGTACCATAGGTGCAGGTACACAAAGAACATCAACAAACATCCGCAAATCTGCAACTACTGAGAATGCTAATTTAAATACAAAGTAATTTTATAAAATAAACATTGTCAGTTGTACAACAATCTAAACTTATGCCAAAAACATAACACTTAATGTCTACTCATTTTCTAGAATTACTCTATACAAATACATGCTCTAAAAGTTTATTCTTTAGGCTGTCCTATAGACATTTATACTTCATTTATCATAAAAATATGAAATTGTTGATCACTGCAAATATGAAACCAAATCTTACAGCTGCAACAAAACAAACTTTATAAAACTTGCCTACCAGAAAACAAACACTTTAATTGAAGTTTTTTTAATTTTTAATTAATTAAAAAAATTTAATTGAAATTAATAATACGACATGATACGTAGTATACAGAATCTTGGGCTAGTTTTCAATATTGACTATATAATTTGAACTCACAAAATAAATAGAAATTCACCTGCCATGTACTTTATATTTGACAGTAATACATAGGCTATTAAATATTAGCTCATGTACTGCAGACTAAAGCAAAGTTTAGCAACAGTAACTTTCTTTTTTCATATTACATTAATTAATTATACTTCTGTTTATGTAATTTGTCATATCACAGTCTTATTTGTCTTAAGAATGTTTTGGTTTATGGTAGTTTTATTAAGTGCAAGGTTCTAAGGTAATATACATAGCTGCAAAACAAGTTCTCAATATACCCCTTCCACCACCATGCTGGTTTGTGATTGGTGGTTTGTGGTGATACACCATGTTTGGATTGCACCATACATAGTATTGTGTTTAATGTCTAAATAGCTTTGTCTTGGTTTCATTTGCTTGATATACTACTTCACAACCTTTGTATTTTGTGATGCAACCTGTTTTTTTCCTGTTTGGATATAATGTCGACATCGCTGCTCCTGATTACCAACTTACAAAATGCCGTGCTTTTGTCATTTGCTTCACATTCTTTTGGAAACACCTACCGGTTTTTCTTTTAATGAACCTGTTTTTTAAAATATATTTAAATTACAACGAAAGCATGTGATTATGATTGAGGTCCAAGCATAAGACAAAAGTAAGACACTAAATTCTGTCTTTGTTATTGGATCAGAAAGTAAAAGCAAGATATTACATTCAGGAGATTGACACCTGCTGGGAAAATCATTCTTTGTTAAGGCTCTAAAATGATTCATTCATTCATTATCTTCCGTTTATTCCTTTATGAGGCTCGCGGTAATGTTCTCCATGCCCAGGGGAAAGGGTGCCAATCCATCGCTGGGTTCACACTCACTTACACAACCACACACACTTACAATACAGGGCAATTTAGAGCATTCAATTTACCTTGAATCCATGTTTTTGGAATGTGGGAGGAAACCGGAAAACCCGGAGGAAACCAACACAGACACAGGGAGAACATGGAAACTCCACCCAGATTGGGATTCAAACCGGGAATCCCCAGCGCTGAGAGGCGAACGTGCTAACCACTAAGTTACCGTGCCGCCATCCATTAGAATGATTTTTCAATCATTGGTCATTGGTCATTGGCCAAACCTGGTCTGGGTGTATCTGCCGAGCGCCCGAGATGTTCTCCCCGTATGGGCATGGGGAATCCCCCCCATACCCCCCCCCCCGCGACCCTCATAAAGGAATAAGCAGAAGATAATGGATGGATGGAGTGATGTCTAACTTGCAGGAAGGCACAGTGGCTGATTGGTTAGCATGTTGGCCTCTCATCATTGTGGAGTACTGGTTCAAATCCCAATCTGGATGGAGTTGCCATGTTCTCCCCGTTTCCACGTGGGTTTCCTCCAGGTTCCCCTAAATTGTCTAAATTGTCTCCATAGTCTGTATGTATGTCCTAAGCCTGGTAGAGGATGAGGGTTGTTTCAGGGCATCCTTCCTCTGTAAAACACTTTAAAGACTAATTTGCAAGTACAACCCAGTGGCGACCCCTGGATAATGAAGGGTAAAACGCCAGAAGAAAAAGAAGATTGAAATCTAACTTGTTCGGTTTTCTCAAGTTCTGATGGAGGTTTGTCAATTCTCTTCTTTTGATTGTCCATTGTCTCAAGTCCACTTGAGTAAAAATGAACTATGATTACAGACTGTAGTCCATCTGTTTGGTTATTACACTACATACTGTGTAAGCCCCCTTTACTCTGTTCTCTAATGGTTATGAACCCAATAGTACCACCACATAATAGTTATTATTTGGTTGGTGCAGCCGGGCGGCACGGTGGCTCAGTGGTTAGCACATTCGCCTCTCAGCGCTGAGGATTCCCGGTTTCGAATCCCTATCTGGGTGGAGTTTGCATGTTCTCCCCGTGTCTGCTTGGTTTTCCTCTGGGTTCTCCGGTTTCCTCCCACATTCCAAGAACATGAAGGTAAATTGAATGCTCTAAATTGCCCTGTATAGTGTGTGTATGTGTGTGTGACTGTGTGAGTGAGTATGTTCCCAGTGATGGATTGGTGCCCCGTCCTGGATGTATCTGCCCAGCGCCTGAGACGTTCTTCCCTGGATGGGCATGGAGAACCCCACCGCGACCCTCATAAAGGAATAAGCGGAAGATAATGAATTAATGAATTTACCTGGAATCCATGTTTTTGGACTGTGGGAGGAAACCGGAGAACCAGGACAACACACACACACAGACACGGGGAGAACATGGAAACTCCACCAAGATCAAGAGGAGATCTGGGCCAATGGATCTGGGGTTGAGGTCTGGAGGTTGGCTAGGCCACTTCAGAACATTAAAATGCTTATTACAGCTCCACTCCTTTGTTGCCTGAACGGTGCATTTGGGATTATTGTGCTGCTGGAAGACTTAGCCACGTTGCATCTCCAATGATCTCACTGATGGAAGGAGGTTTTTGCTGATTAAAATATTGAGCTCTTCCAAGAAAACTGTAAGCTGTGTAATAAAAAGGAAGTAGGAATGAAAGTAAAAGTGGCTGAACTCCTGTATGCATGTCAATGTTTCCGGTGCTGAATTGTGTATAAAAGCTGAGCCTCACCAGTTACTAAAGCATTTAAGAGATAATCACTGATCACACAACAGCAAGAGAAAAATGAAGCCTGTTGCTGTCTTTGCTGTCTTGTTCTTTATTTTCTCTGTGGACGTACATGGTAAGACCATTGTTTTAAGAAATGCATTACAATATTTTTTTCACCATTATTGTATTGTTGTGGAATATGCTAAGAAATCTTATTGTCATTTTTTTTTTTTTTAGGCCAGGCAAGAATCAGTGTAAATAGGTGTTTGTGTCAGGGTCCAGGGATGCTCAGTGTTCGTTTAAAAAATGTTGCAAAAGTTGAAGTTTATCCTGCTGGACCATCATGTCATCATGCGGAAATAATGTAAGTTATTTAGTTGTTTAAATGTACAGTGTATAACACAATTTAATTGTATTAAACTAACATGCTTTTCTGAATTTTAGCATTATTTTAAATAAGGGTGGGAAAAAATGTTTAAACCCCAATACCACATTCGCTCGGAACATCGTTAAGAAAACCATGGAAAAGAGGTATGTCTTTGACCATTTATATAAAAATACAAAATTTTGTGATTTTAGTACAAAATACTACATTTGAAAGAACAAATTTTCTCATATTTTGAAATATTTACATGTATACAATAAATAAGTGATACAAAAGTAAAATATGTCTTTTTTTCTTTAGGAAATAGCTAGAGAAGAGTATGTTCTCCTCACATCTGATGCAGTAGAAGTCATGCTGTGAATGATCATTATTCCCTTTCTAAAATATATATTCCTTCTGAACTTTTACTTTTACTAAACTCAACTTTGTATTGCTGTATATAGACTTCTAAGTTAATAGTTGGCATCACCTATTTATAATTTATTATGTTGTATTTTTTGTAAGTGTACATATGCTGGAATATTTTAAAGAAGAGTATCTTGCACGTGTTATTATGAATACAGTTCAATGAGTTTTAGTATGCTATTTGTTACTAACTGTCAAAGGAGAAATAATAAATGTATAAACCTATATGCTGTTGTAACTCGTTATTCTGTAATCACATTTAAACATTACTCATTGCAAAGACTTTTTGGAGTTGCTGGTCTTTAAACATTAATTTCCTATAAATGGATTAATTAAAGTCATGCAAATATAACAGCTTCTCATAGAGCTGAAAATATTAATTACTGTTTGACTGTAAAGAAAAAACTTCGGGCTAATAACAGCTTTTTCTTACGTGTTCAGGTGAATTAAATAACATAACCATTTGAGGTTTGTAAAGTAGATGTGCAAATGCATTTAGCAGAAGAAAACTAAGTATGTTGTAGCATATGCGAAATAATATATAACAAAAATATTGATGTGTGCAAAACAAAAAAGAGAGAAAGAAACATGGTACCATGTGCGCCTTCCACTCCCATCACCGCATACTTGAATAGTAATCCGCTCAAGGAGGATGACTCTCCCATTATGCATTGACATTCACAAGGTTTCTTCCTTCAAAAGAAAAAAAAAACATGGAGTTTTGTTCCTGCCATTGTGACTTCGGCAAGCACATTGGGGGTTTAGGCTTGGAACACTGTAAAGCTAGTCATAAGGACCCATTCGAACAATTATATAGTCAATAACATCCTAGCGATGCATGAAATAGACATAAGGCTTGACGTAGGAGCCCTTCTCTTGTATAACATTGGTCCTATTTCTGCCTCGCTGCCATAAACTCCTGACACATTCATGTAGTCTGTGTATTATTGAGCAGACGTTGTAACCATGCTTCCGGGACTAAGAACAACGGATAGCACATCTCTGAAGGTATCTCAATGTTGGTAAATACGGTAACAGCCGTTACGAAGTTAGAGAGCAAAAGATTGGTTGAAATAAGCGAATGAAACACCGGATGCGGGAATTTGTAGAACATGTAAGGAATTGTTGTTTCATGTTAATAGGTTGTTCAACTTATTCACTTTAAGCAACACTGATTGTAAATCAGATTCACTTGCTGTTGTGTAAATGGAACAGACAACAGGTCGAAATGAGAGGCACCTAGCCAGACATTAGTCCATTGTTGTGTTAAGGAAGGAAGGCTACTCAATGTGGGATAGTGCCTAGAAACTGAAAACATCCTTTCATGCTGTTAATTACTCCCTTCGAAGAGTGACACAAACTGGCACTAACTTTGACAGAAAAAAGAGTGGGAGGCCCGATGCACAACTGTACAAGAAAATAAAGAGGCATCTGTGAGGTGTCTTTCTCTCAAACTGCACAAAGAACTTGGATTGGCGGCCATACCAGAAGATTTAGGCAGAGGACTGAGAATTGCAAAATAAGCCTCTATACATAAACTGGCTTTAATACAAACATTTTTATTCTTCAAAAATCATCTTACTTTGGGAAATGTTTTACTGGGAAACTTTTAGTTAACAATAAAGATGACTCATTATTTAACCAGTTGGTGGCACAGTGGCATAGTAGTTAGCGCATCTGCCTTTAATTGCTGGGGATTAATGTTCAAATCCCGATCTGGATGGAGTTTCTGGTTTTTTCCTCTGTCTGCATGGGTTTTCTCCAGGTTCTTTGGTTTCCTCCCAGAGTTTAAAAACATGGATTCAATGTGAATTGGTTCTTCTAAATTGCCCCTATATAGTGTGTGTGCGCCCAGCGATGGATTGGAGCCCTGTCCTGGACTTATCTGCCCAGTGCCTGAAACTTTATCACCTGAATGGCCATGGAAACCTCCAGTGACCCTAATAAAAGATTAGGCGGAAGATAAAAGATGGACGGATTATTTAACTAGTGGGTTGCATGGTGGTGTAGTGGTTAGTTAGCATGTCGACCTCTCAGCGCATGGCGTTACTATGTTCTCCCCGTGTCCACGTCAGAGTTCTTAGGGTTCTTCAGTTTCCTCCCACAGCCCAAAAACATGGATTAGAGCTGAAATGGCGCCTCTAATTTGCCCCTGTCGAACCTGCCACTATCTTAATTGCCCCTATATAATGTGTGTCTGTGTAAATGTGCGACTTAATTTTATTTATTTTATATTCCCGGCATCCACAACCTTTTCCCCTGTAAGGCCTTGTGACCCTGGTATAGGATGATAGTGAAGTCAAGATGACATTTAAGATTATTCAACTTATCTGAGATTTTAAACACTCTGAAAACGTGAGATGGACTTTCTGCTTCTTCTCACACTTGGCCAAAAGTGTATTTTTACTTTCAGGAAGTGAATTATGAACTCTTTATGACATGTTCATTTCCAGGGTCAAACCACATGAATGACGACCCAACATCATGAGAATGAAAAGTTCCCAATAAATAACTTGCACATTTTCACTTCAGCTTTGTTTTTAAATTTGCCTGTAGAACACATTTGGAAATTGAAACTCACAACATCCTATTTGAATGACATTCATGAAGGAAACTGATATTACATCGGAAAGGGACGTTCAATAAGCCCGTTACAGTTGTTATCATTAAGTTTATCGTTAATTTGTTGGGATGCTCAGAATTTTTATATTTTTTGCAGAGTTAAAACAGTCTGATAAAAAAAAAAAAAAAAAAGGTCAGACGACCTAATGCACAGTTTCATCCAAATCTTTATTTTTAATTTTTAATAAATGCAATAGTATAAACTGTCACGGCTGCAAATAATAATAATTATTAAAATAAATAAAAAAATAATAATTTTCTTTAGCCATTAGAGCCAAAAGCACAATAGAGGACAAGTCATTATTGAATGATGAAAAGATTTTGGGAATTTCCAACTCATTTCTAGCTAAAAGAGAACTGTTCCAGTTTCACTCTCATGCTTGCACAAGCTGTCTCCTTTTTGAAAAAAAAAAAAATGGCATACCATCATATCAACTGAAAATGAGAAAACTAATGGAATATAAGCATTAATTAGACTTTTAATGATCAATAATCATTGTCCTGTCCCCATTATAAAATGGGATTGGGAAAGGGGCATGGAAGAATGAACTATGAATGGGAAAAACAATGGGATAGACCAGACATGTCCAAAGTCAGATTCTAAATGGCCTGGCTTTATATTGTGTTATTTATGGCTTAGTAGCTCTGTCAGATTAAATAAATCAAAAATAAATCAAATGTAAATTTACAATTCTTAAATTATATTTTATACAATTGGTTTAATGTTCCTTTGAAACTCTAGATTTGGGTCTTTAGAGTTGTTCCTACCTGAGTGGCTTATATTCGGTTACACCTTTTGAAAAATAAAGGTAATTGTGGCACTAAAATTGTTTTATAACAGTGTGTATTTTCCTATAACTTTTGTGGTAAAACCAGACAGTAATTGGATGTAATTAACGCACCTGTGAGCGGCATGGTGTCTTAGCGTTTAGCATGTTCGCCTCTCTGGGGATTCCCGGTTCGAATCCCAATCTGGGCGGAGTTTCAATGTTCTCCCCATGTCCGTGTGGGCTTCCTCCGAGTTCTCGAAGCCACTGTGCCGCTCGATTGTCATCACTTGATACACAAAACATGACAATAATAATAATTTCATCTTCCACATAATTGTTACTTGTACTTTGTGGTCTAACTACAATTAATTTAAAAAATCGGAATAAAATCATTTAATTTCAGGCACCAAAACGAAAAGCATCACTGATTTGGGCACGTTGCGCATTTTTTCTGCTTGCAATTTGTTGTAGGTAAATTTTCCTTGCTTGTTAAAAGAGCATTTTTAATAAAACTAGAAACAGCATTTGTGCATTAAGTCCAGCACAACATTATTTTGTACTTATCATCTTTGGTTTGTCTAACCTCTGAAACCTGATAGTAGTTACTTTAATACTCCAAATTG
>JAOUQT010008378.1:0-12300 GCA_025769995.1 Xyliphius kryptos | reverse complement strand
GGGGGTTTGTTTGGCTGGATGTGAAGCAGAGTACAGTTACACATTTTTCAGTGATTTACTCACAATGATACACAACCTCCAGTGCCTTATTGCTTTTATACAACAGCTACAAACACAATGTAATAAAACAAATCAAAGTCTGATTCATGTGCATTTATATTGTCCGTTTTTTAAAGCAAACGATTGCTGAGTAACAGGATACAGGTTTCTCCGACAATCACAATAATGCCATCCAGTGGCCGAATTACAGAATACAATTTTTAAAAAATGGCCACAAAAGGCTTAATGCTCATCAGAAATGGGCTTCCTGTTTATTTTAATCTGTATTGTATGATTTAATGATGTATTGTATTGTACGGATTAATCATGTTTCCCCCAAAAAGTGAATATTCAGAGAAATAAATATAAGATTCTTTTACATCGAGCTCCACGTCAGGGTCCCGCTGCTCCCCCTGTCGACTCCTCGTGCTCTGGAACAACCGAAAAGATTTTAAAATAATAAACATGGCTACATATGACACGCGTCATCATCCTGATGTTATACCTTAACTCGTCTCTGTAGCTCGTCTTCGACGTCTTTTAACATCCCTGTGGAAATAAACAAAAGTTTTAAACTCATATATATCTTTCCGTTCAAATTGTTTGGCATGGATGCCGTTTTGGGTGAATCACTTTAAGATGATTAATTGGGACAGACCGCACTAGACTACAAAGATTTTGCTGATTAAACCATTTTGAGGACTTTCCCATGCCCATCTAGGGGAAACAGTTGTCACGATACCCTGGGCATGGCGCCGATTTATCGTAGGGCACACTCATACACATACTATGCAGTGGCAAATTTGGATAGGGGGTGTTTACAGCAGCCAATTCACCTCGAATCCATGTTTTTGAACTGTGGGAGGAAGCTCACATGGACGCGGGGAGAACAACGAAACTCCACCCAGATTGGAATTCAAACCTGGTAAAGTGGAAGTAACTAATTTTAGGGTTCTGAGTGCTAGAGGTGCTAATGAGCCCATCAGGAAGAGAATCGAGTACTTTTAGTTATACCGGATATATTGGAACCACATTAATTACACTTGGGGCACATTTACATTATCTTCCTGAATACCAGGCATTTGTCATCTTAAGTAAAGTGGTGGAGATTAAGGTGAGGGGTTTCATATCAGGACATCAATGCTGATTTTCCAAAAAAAGGACAGTTATAAGGGGCACAGTAACGAGGCAACTTAGTATCTCCAAATGATCCATGGGCATCACTTTGGAATGTGGGAGGAAGCCAGAGACCTCATAATGAACTCACACAGGCCAGGGGTGGACATCGTCTCAATCAGAAATAAAAACTCTGTGAGGAAGCAGAGCTTACCAATGACCCACCACGCCCCCCTGCAAAGTCACACAGCTGAAATGTCCTTTAAAGAATAAATAAAAACAGTTCAAAAGGTATGATTCTCTGAGATTCAATGACCCACCTGTGACTCTCAGATCCGTCACGTTGTTCGCCATCTTAAAGCCATAAGTCATGGCCTGGAAATCCTCCTGAAATTCCAAAACCGAGCTGTGAATTCCATCAAATTACCAGCCGACGACACGAAAAAGAGCCGGAACGAGCACAAAAAGACGTCACCTCTTCAAAAACAGCTGCCTTGTTGACCTTCTCCCGGGCGATGTCGCAGATTTTGAGGATCCCCAGGGCGAAGGCCTTGAGGGCGGGATCCTGGATCAGCTCGGGGTTATGGACATATAGACAGGTGAAGACCGTCTGGGCCAAGGAATGACCTTCGAGCCACGTTATCTAAAAAATCAAATAAATCAACAAATGTTAGAGAGAAGGGGAAGGAAATTATGAAATCATAAACGGCAAGTCATTATTATGAAAATTAACGTTGTTCTGAAATGCCCAAACTTCAGAATCAGGCAGCAATTTAAGTATATAGGGTCTACTGGGGTCACGGGGGTTTCATGTTTCCGCACTCATCTAGGGGAGAACATTTCAGGCACTGGGCAGATATACAGAGGGCAGGGCACCAATCCATCATACACACTCCATCACACAGACGTACTACATAAAGGCAATTTAGAGAATCAGGTTAATCTAGAATATACATATATATATATATATATATATACACACACACACAATTTTGCACTTACAAATCAACTTGATGGTTTAGGGTCTTGCACAAGGACCCACATTGGTAACTTCAACAGGCCTGGGATTTGAACCCACAATCTTCAGATTAACACCACAACACCTTTACCACTGAGCTACCCCACCCACTAAGCCCCTGTCCTTATCATGTCCCAGTCCATGAGAGTATGTCTTAGTAAATACGTTATATATATTGATAACGTTCTACCAACCAAGCAGCAGAAACACGTGTCGACGATTCCGATCAGCTCGGGTAGAGAGAGGTCCTTCACTCGAATCGCCTCATCCTACAGAACAGTGACATGATTTAATTATTAAACAAGAAACAAGGAGAACTACGACATTTCGTTCTCCGGATGTTGAAGAATGCTGGACCTTTACAGCCTGCTCGAAGTTGAGAACTTTGCGGTTCACTTGGTTTCCGATCATGCCGGCATCCATCTTGGGGTCCATCATCTCGATGGCAGACATGGCTTCGAACAGGCCGAACCTGGAAGGAAGCGGAGGAACGTCTCAGACATGTCTTCAAGTGACAAAGGATTATTGTGTGGTGACTCCAGAACCTTCTGATACTCACAGTTTGTCATGGAGTAACTCTCCGAGTTTGAGTTCTGCAGAAACAGAATGGGCGTTATTTTTATATATGAAAAGCTGCACGGCAACATCCTGAACTGTCCATCTCCCACCCACCTCACATGGGCAATTAGAACAGTATTCTCATCCCACTTTTAATCTGTTATCTTAAACTCAGGACCCCTACAGGTATTATTTGAGTGGCGGATGAACCTCAGTACTGCAGTGACGTAGACATATGGTGGTGGTGATGTGTTATTGTTGCTATATGGGCTACAGATGGATGCATCACTAAATCTACCTGTACATGCTGATTTAAAGTCGTTTGTGATGTCCACCCAATCCGCATTGTTCTTCATCTTCTCCGGTATCCCCAGCCCCCAGGATCCCTCCTCCTCCTCACAGGACGACTTCATCACCATGGAGACGGCTGTGAAGGAACCACAGAAATATAAATGAAAGCAAATGGAACAGTAACATGATTCAGTTAAAATTATTTGCGCTGTGGTTGTCATGGCAACCGATGATTTCATCAAGCATGAATTGACATACGCAAACCATTCATAAGGATGTTAACATTAGGGACAAAGCGAAGGTCCGGGAACCAAAATTATTTGGCAATATTGAAAAAAGATGGATTAAATTATACCACACAATTACAATCGTAGGCTTGTGGTTCGATTCCCAGTCCCACCAAAAAATAATAATAAGAGTATGTACAAAACTTAGCTGCTCATGTTCACACACAAAAATGAGCTCACGTCACCCCGATCCTCCAACAACTTCACTGGTTAGCCGGCTCACTCTGTATTCAGTTTAAGGTCCTCTTGCTAACTTAGAAATCCTTTAATGGATTGGTTGCTGTCTATATCACAACTCTTACACCCCAACTCAAACACTCCGGTCCTCAGATACTAGTCTCTTGGCAGTTAGGAAAGTAAAAGTGATCACTGTTGGTGGTAGTTTTTACAGTTTAATAGCACCAAAACTGTGGCATGCCCTATGCATCTACATCTATAATGTCCTCCTTTAAAACTCACCTCAAAACCCATTTATTTTCCCAATACTTCCACTTACCCCTCAGTAAGTGCCCCCCCCCCCTTCTATTCTGTTCAGTTCTAAAGGGTTCTTTGGTTTTAGAAAGGCACTATATAAGTGAAACTTTTTATTATTAATATTACATTCAATTTGTAACACATTTTTTATTTGTAGCAAATCTCAAAGTGCTCCAAGTATAAAAAGATTGATATAAAACATTTAATAATCAAATGATGTCCTCCTAAAAAGATAAGTCTTTATTCTTTTTCAGATGGTCAGGCAGGGCATTCCAAAGACGTAGTGCTCACTTCACCTAGTGTGTGTGTGTATGTTTCACTACAGTAGACAAAATGGACCACAACAACTAATAAGCCCTGCGATAGATTGGCACCCTATCCTCTGCCCGAAGGTTCTCCCCTGGATGGGCATGGGGAACCCCCACGACCCTGGTACAGGATTAAGCAAAAGATAATAAATAAATGAATAATTAATTAACAAAACTTAAAATCTGGGTGGCACAGTGGCTCCAGGTTCGATTTCCGATCTGGGTGGAGTTTCCATGTTCTCACCGTGTCTGCTTGGGTTTCCTCCAACAGCCAAAAAACATGGATTCAAGGTAAATTGAATGCTCTAAATTGCCCCGTATAGTGTGTGTTTGTGTGTGGCTGTATGAGTGAGTGGGTACAGCAATGGATTGGAGCCCTGTCCTGGATGTATCTATCCAGCACCCAAATCTTTTTCCCTTGTATGGGCATGAGGAACCCCACCGTGACCCCAAAACAGGATTAAGCAGAAGAAAATGAATGAATGAACTTAAAATCCAGCTTATTAGAGCCCTTTTTAAAATATCTATTTATTTTATATATCTATTGGGTCCACGCTGTGATAAATCATAGCCAAGGAGTAAGGATTGTGAATTATTTAATGATCTCATCTGCGTTGGAGACATGGCTTGGAAAGAAGAACATACCAATATAACCTTCAATTTGCATAGAAGGTAAGCAGCCATGCTCCTTTAGATTATTTATATATATACCTCGCTGATCTTTTACTACTACACGAACTCAATTAAACGCCCAATTTCACTCACACACCAACAATATTGTGACCCCCGTGTTAATAATGTAATGGGACGCGTCTGACGTTGAGGAGCTACATGGCTAACAACAAACAAACCCCTAACTGTCAAAGCTAACTTCTGGAAAAGATTTCTGGTTCGAAGCGCAAACGAGAAACGTTACTTGTGTCAAGTCGTTTAACGCAGAAGTAAAACAATGAAGCCAATTCAACACAATACCTTTAAATTGTGCTCCTCGCGACTACACTACAACGCTGTCACGGTGCGCCGCGATTCCTCGTCCCGTGTTCCAGACTCCTCAGTAAGGAAAGAAGCTATTGGTTGTCCTAAACGTCGCGTAATGACGTCATCACAACATTTGTATGTTGCCAATTTAGCGACTTTTCAGAACTTAGCGGCTTTTCTTAAAGCGACCAGCGACAAATCTAGCGACTTTTTCTGGTGTTATTGGAGACTTTTGGAGACACACGTGTTCCTAAGTTTCTGTCTATGAGCCCCTTTGCACAACACCCCGCATTGCTCCACAGCCAAACTGCAACTGAATGGCGCATGCTCAAAGCTCCCATTGAAACGCCCCCTAATGACGGAGCGGGATCTATAATATAAGGCGCTTGGAGTGTGTCATTCCTATAGCGATTGGCACACAGGTAGAGTGGAGGAGGTAACGCGGGATGCCTTGTGTATAGTCATTTGCGCATGGGTACAGTGGAGGGGATGACACCGGGCGCTTGGTGTATAGCGATTGGCACGTGGATCCAGTGGGATCCTCTACTGTCCACATAGTATAATGGAACGTTTCCATCAACATTGGAACGGTAAGAGTGGTGGTTGTCATAGCGATAAAACTGAAGGAACTTATAGGTTCAGCTCAATTGTGTTCAGACGAAGCTCAGGTTGATTTCAGAACCCTCCTGCAAATTGTCAGAAGATCATTTAAGATTCCACAAATAAGTTCAGGTAAAAGAAATGTGTATTAACGCTGAAATGTTTTAATGTTAGTATAATATTAGGGCTGGGACAATATGGCCTAAAAATCACTATTGCGATATATTGAACAGTTCACCTCGATAACCATAAATGGACGATAATTTTAATACACACACCCCAAGATAAATAATGCACAAGGCCAACATAAATACGTTACATCCATATTGATGGTGCAATTCCCTTTTTATTGCCATGTAGTCACGTGACTACCCTACAGAGAGCACTAAGTCAGAATGTAGGGTATTATTTATTCATATATTTATTCTATTCATCTACTAGGGATGCGGTGGGGTTCCCTATGCCCATCCAGGGGAGAACGTTTGCGTGTTACTGTTGCCAAATATTTTGTAAGGTGCTAGAAGTCTCTAAATGACTTAATTGCCTAATTTGCATTATAGTCCATTTGTGTGTTTAAGGTATAAACATTGTAGGTCTGAAAAAATGCCAAATGCTATAGAGATGACACACGCCAAGTGCATTGTTCTATAGATATACCTTAAATCCATGTTTTTGGACTGTGGGAGAAGTTTAAGTTCAAGTAATTTATTTATATAGCGCTTTGTACAACAGTGTGTTGTCACAAAGCACAAAGTCTAAACCCCGAAAGGGCAAACCAAGTGACAGTAGCAAGAAAAAACTCCCTGTTATGATTTATTCTTTAAGGAAGAAATCTTGGGCAGACCAAGGCTCAGTGAGACAGTGGGATCCAGCTTGAGCACCGAGCAGCATCACAGTGTAGGACAGCTATGTATAGATTGTTTATAGAATAGTCCATAAGAAACAGGAGCACCTGGAGGAAACCCACAGGGAGAACATGAGAACTCCACCCAGAATGGGAATCGAACCTGGATCCCCAGCGCTTGAGAGGCGGACCCGCTGACCTCTACACCACAATGCCATCCTGCATTTACATGGAAACTCCACCCAGATTGGGATTCGAACCTGAATCTGCTTTGGGCAGTTTAGTTGTGGTTTGGCTGTGGAGCGATGCGGGTCGCTCTAAGCACTGATTGTGTTACCTTGAGGACAGAAACTGAAGTACGCGTGTCGCTAAGTTAGCAACAGTGGGTGTGTCCTCGAATAGCCTCATGGGTTCCGTAGTTCCGTTTTTTTAAAACATCAGAATTGCTATTTTAAGGACGCTACACATGTTATAGCCATGCATAAATACTTATGAGCACGCGCAGCATTTAATTTCGTTAATATTAGAGAACGTCGACCGAATTTCCGCCGACGTCCGGACGTGAGCTTTAACGCAGATCTCCAAGTCATCGTTTAGAGGGAGGGGGCGTGTACATGACGTAGAGATCGGTGACATCCCACTGTCAGTTCGAGGCTGGAGGAATGGGCTGCGAATAAACAATGCTGCTGCAAATAATCCTAATGAGGTAACAGAGGTCTGAGATGTAGCTACATGCACTGGAGCAGGACCCAGCGCAGGTTTTAAAGGTCGGTAAATGGAGGTTTATTCTACATTCTTTCAGAGAAGATGACATTTCACGGGAGAGGAGCGTTAGCCCTTTAGCGGGGCAGGTGCAAATGACATCACGGTGTATCATCCACGCTCTACGTTTAATTATATTAGATAAATAGAGGTATTTAATCAAGGTCTGCCTTTTGTTGCGATTAGTAAAGGTTAGTTTACATTGTGTGACAGTTATTAAGTAGGTTCTTGTATAACCACACTGACTCCTGTGACCTCACCATGATGGCGGCGGCGTCACCCCGCTGTTTAAACCCTGCTTGACCTTATTTGTTACAAGCAATGTGTAGAATATTACAGTTTATTCCTCTTTTCATGAATAAAGGCAGTGGAAAGTATGTCCCTATGGCTCTTGTTTAATTCAACATGCGTATATAAAATTGAGCTTTTCTCCTTATTTGTTGTACGATATATCGTTTTAACCTTGTAGATATGATATGGTAGGATATGATGTGCCTTTAATAGTCCCACAAAAGAGAAATTCAGGTGAAGACTCACACTCTGCTCCGCTTTTCTTATGTTTGTAAAAAAAAATAAAAAATTTGGAGTCAAGGTAAATTGATTGCTCTAAATTGCCCCATATCGTCTTGTGTGTGCCCAGCGATAGATTGACACCCTGTCTTGTGTGTATTTCCCCAGCGCATTCTTCCCTGGATGGGCATGGGGAAGTGCCCCGCCACCCTTGTAGAAGATTAAGTGAAAGATAATAAACGAACAGAACCATACGCTGACAAAATTAACCAATGAAAACTTACTGCCAGTTTCATTGCAAAAATGATGAATAAATAAAAACCACCAGCAGGGGGATTAAAGCGTCATGAACAGGTGAAAGTCTACAAAACATGACACCAAGGCGATCTATCGACGGGCAGTGTGAGATCGACCGGTCGATTACTAGTGATGTATTGGGCATATCACATGAGCAACGATTCCATTATTTTCGTTCACAGTCCTAGTCCGTTATCCCTTGCCTCGCGTTCAATATCGCTGTTATTCATGTTTTCCATCAAAATAAACTAAATGTTATTTTATATTTTATTTTTACGTTTACCTTTTAGAAGCTTAAATTAATCAGGATTAGTCCATTAGGTGGTGCATTTTATGAGCACATACTGTGTTTTAAGAAAGGACCATTAAAAAAAACCAAGCAATTTTTAAAAATTCTTTTGGAAAAATGATTTTAATTCTCAACACTCACATTGGAATTATAGTTGTTAGATTAGTCAACTAATTTGGAAAAATAATCATTGGGTACAGCCCTAGTGGTCAGCCATGAGATGGTGCATTTGTGCCCTCCAGCATACTTTACAGTTGATGGTAGGGACTTTGTTATAGGTGTGTTTTCTTATTTTTTTGCTTCTTTGTAACCAGTGCAGATTCTCTTCCTAACGCGTGAACAGTAGAAAGGTTTGAGGTTTGATGTGTCTATTATTGTCTTTGGCAGTTTGACCTCCGTTTGAATGGCGCGTGATGAATAAACCCAAAATGGCGGCAGAAAAAGGGTTGGTATTATACACTCACAATCACGCGCACATGTTAAACTAGT
This sequence comes from Xyliphius kryptos, assembly GCA_025769995.1. NCBI lineage: Eukaryota > Metazoa > Chordata > Actinopteri > Siluriformes > Aspredinidae > Xyliphius > Xyliphius kryptos. The sequence goes on along the minus strand of JAOUQT010008378.1, from coordinate 3,440 downwards.
AGCTCAAGTCATCGAGATGCGTACACGTTGAAATTCCCAGAGACAATGAACGATTTACCGACTTCCAGATCGTTTGCGAAAATAATCTGTTCCGCAGATCTCAGCGCAGTGGTTCTCAAACTTTTTTGTTCACCTAAAAGGACAGTTTGTTGATCATTAACTATGAATGAAAGATTCGGACATTTAAACATTGGTTCCCCACCAGTCAGATGTCCTCCCCCATCATTACATTTGGTTACTTAGCAGACGCTTTTATCCAAAGTGACTTACAAATATCCCAACTTGTTTGGGATCAGAACACAGGGTTGATACAGCAACCTGGAGCAATGAGGGTTAAGGGTCTTGCTCAAGTACCCACAATGGTTCCGTCAGTGGACGTGGGATTTGAACCCACAACCCTTAGATTGATAGTCCAACACCCTAACCACTGAGCCACCACTCCCTGTAGACACCCTCATGCACCATCATGCATCCTTAGGAGTGGGGGCACCACATACTTTTGAAAACGGTTTGTTTATTGTTCACCATAACACCATCCCCCACAATGTACTACTTGTATATATACATTTTAAACATAAATGTATTAAATTACGCTTTTTATCGCAATGTGTTGTACAATATATCGTTTCAGTCTAGTTGTGTGTGTTGAACGATATATTGTTATAATGATAGTTCCCAGACTTCTTATGCAGGTCATCTCATCCGTGTTGGGGTGTGGCATTGGGTTTGGGTTATAGTGAGGGTGTCTTGCTGAGACAGTCCTCCTGTGTACATATTAAACCTAGATTTTAAGTTGTGCCCCTTCCACCATCGTACACTTGAGCGATACTATAAAGCAGAGACACCATCTAGAACCGACTCAAGTGGAGTGACTGAGACACCAGGGGGAACCCTGTCTGCCTGTGAGGGATGCGCCTCGCCTTCCAGGAGGGTGGCAGCTGCGTACTGATTGCGTGCTTGAGTTGTGACATCATAATGGACACACAATTTTCTTTGATAATTTGTCTTAAAACATTTTTCCGCAGCATTCCCAGCGGTTCCCGGGTTCTCATGTTGCTCGGCCAGCTGGAGAGGTTTAACGGACAGTCTGTGAACGCTGACAGTTACCCCTCCAGGCAGGTGACGGGCAAAATCCTCCAACTCATTCAGACTCAAGGTGAGTTTAAAACACTTTGCATAAACGAATCGGGGCGGGGCGGCTCAGTGGTTATGAATCCAAAGGTCGAGGGTCACCATGGTTTACGGCATACAAAGGCAATCTGGAGAATTGTACGCTTCTTTCTTTGAGGAAACAGTTTGGGGAAGGCCCTATTCTATCGTAGGATGGTGTTGCCCCGGTGCATCCACACATTCTTCAATGAATAAATGTACCTCACAGACTTACTCCAAAATCTTGTAGAAAGCCACGTATGGCGGGTGGGGATTGGATTGGAATGTTATTAGAGCTCCAGTAGGCGTCTGAGTGAAAACCTCTTGGTCGGATCGGCTTTCTGGTTCAAGTCCTCAGGTCCTCAGTGAACTTTAAGACACAGTGTCTCGATTCACTGAAAGCCGATCCCTCGTGTTTCCACTGTCTGCAGTCTAAACCGCCCCTCCTCCCCCCCACAAACACCAAGACGGGGTGAATTTAGAACGGCTCCATATCTTCTCTCTCCGCTTTCTGTTCGTCTTCAGGCCGCACCCTGTTCTCCACATCCTTCTAGAACAAAGATCTAAAGGCGACTGAAAACAAGGGCTTGGTGTTTCTGAGTTGCCGGATCAGACGCCATTAATTTGCTGCCGTATGAAGGTGTTTTTACATTTCGTTATATAGCGGACGCTTTTATCCAAAGCGACATATAAGTATCCCAACTCTGGAGCAATCAGGGTTAAGGGTCTTGCTCAAGAACCCACATTGGTAACTTCAGTGCATCTGAGATTTGAACCCACAACTGATTGATAGTCCACCGCCCTAACCGCTGAGCTAACACTAAAACTGCATTTAAATTATACAATCAGTGTGAGAGGTCCAATCATAAATCCTCATGATAATGCCTTATGGGTATCAGAGGTCAAAGGATAGCCAGTCTAGTTTAAACTGGTATGAAGGCAAAGATAACTAATATTGGGTGGAGTTTTCATGTTCTCCCCCTGTCCGTGTGGGTTTCCTCGGGGGTCTCCAGTTTCCTCCCACGGTCCAAAAACATGAATTCAAGGTGAACTGGCTGCTCTAAATTGCCCTGAATACAGTCTGTGTATCTGTCTGAGTGAATGAGTTTGTGCCCAATGATGGATTGGCGTCCTTTTCTGGATACATCCGCCCAGTTTTACCCAGGATTTCGGCCCTAGTGTAGGATTATTCATTGCTGTTTTTTTTTTTTTTTAAATTACAACCCTAATAAACACCTGCTCGTCATCTATCAATAGTCCATATTTAATCTACTGTGCCCTTAATCATAAGATGTCCCCTGTCCTCTGAACAAGATGACTGAATCGTGTCCAAGAGCACTCGGTGTCCTTTGCCGGCATACCGCTGTGTCACTGGTTATTCGATTTGTTCACCCCGTTTTGATTTACGGCTGTAAATCTGGAAGTGTGCGACATGGTAAGGCTCTATAGGCTCTGTATAGGCTCTGTATAGGCTCTGTATGGTCACATTGTTTACATACAGGCTTATTTCAATGCAGTTTGCTGATTTTTATAAAAAGCCGACGCCATGCCAGATATTTTTTCAGTCATTCATTTCTGACATGTTGGTTATGGTAGTCATGTTGCACGTCACCACTTTAGCCGCGCTGAAATGAAATGTTGGATTCAATCAGTTCCATTTATCATATATACAAACATTGTCGTGCTACAGTTACAACCTGTAGCTCATCGTTGTTGTTATACATTGTTGGTCCCATTAACAGATTAGAACCCTCACAGAATCCTTACAAGGCAAGTTTAACCAGTAAGCCAATAAAAACAGGTACTATTTGGTTACTGGATGATTGTCAGCACTGCAACATCGGCAGCACGGCAGCTAAGTGGTTGGCAAGGTCGCCTCTGAGCGCTGGTTCAAATTCCAATCTGGGTGGAGTTTCTATGTTCTTTCCGTGTCCACGTGGGTTTCCTCCGGGTTCTCCGGTTTCCTCCCACAGTCCAAAAAAACATGGATTCAAGGTGAATTCGCTGCTCTAAATTGCACCATACACCATTGGCTGTGTGTGTGCCCAGTGATAGATTAGCATCCTGTCCTGTGTGTATTTGGCATGGGGAACCGCCCGCAACCCTGTTAGAGAATTATGCGAAAGATAATGAATGAACTTTTTTGGCTGGCGGATTAGGGTGGTGTAGGGGTTTAGCACGTCTGCCTCTCAGGTTCGAATCCCAATCTAGGTAGAGTTTCCATGTCCTTCACGTGTCTTCATTAGACAATGAGTTAAGGCTGGTGTATTAATCGAACCCAGCAGATATAT
>JAOUQT010008377.1:0-22891 GCA_025769995.1 Xyliphius kryptos | reverse complement strand
CACTTCACCAGTGTGTGTATTTGTGTGTGTTTCACTGCACGGATGGGTTAAATGTGGAGGACAAATTCCTCTGTGTGAAAGCACAGTAGGCAAAATGAATCACTTTACTTCCAAATAGATTCATTTTATTTATTTATTGGTCGATTTTATCGCCAATCTGGATGGAGTTTCCATGTTCTCCTTGTGTCCGCGTGGGTTTGCTCCAGGTTCTCCGGTTTCCTCCCAAAGTCCAAAAAACATATATTCAAGGTGAATTGGATGCCCTAAATTGGTCCTGTAGTCTGTGTGAGTGAGTGTGCCCAGTGCTCTTGGTGCCAGAGACGTTCACTCCCATGGATGGGTATGGGAAAACCCCTCTGTGACCCTCATAGAAGATTACGCAGAGGATAATAAATGAATGATATTGTCGCTTTCTTTACATACGTTTTAATCCTCACATGTAGCTAATAAATAAAGAAGTTCAAATCGGATGTTCTATTGGATGTTAAACGGGGGAGGTGGGAGCGGAATGAACTTGTGATTGGATGGGTAACAGGCAAAGACATACCTTGCGTTCAAGTGGTGTTAGTTTTATTGGAAAGACAAGTTTCCCATAAGTCTGATATATCAAAACTTTTGAGCAATTGGTCGAGTAGCTACGTAAACGCTATTTCTAAGATGGCTGAACATTTCATCAACAAATAATAACCATCAATTTGTCAGTTCTCTTCTATATTTGTGCTCAACAAGACCACGGCTAAAATCCACAGCTAATTTTTTACTTTCCATACAAACCACATGAGCGCGTCCAAGTATTGTGCTTGAGATTAATCTCTGAGAAACCTTAAAAGCAGCATTTGACCAATTATAATTTGACGTGGCTGGCTCGACAAACACGTCTTGCTACCTTGTCGTGCTGCAATAGTGTACTTTTAAACATAAGTTGACTGCTCCCTTTTGAGCCCCAACCCGCTAATTAATGTTAAAATTCAGCAAACAGCAACACTTCAACCATGTTATTCATCTTATAATAATTAGCTGAATTTTAATTTAATTGTCCATTTTTAATGGTTTCCCTTTGCTGTAAATGACATCATAATCCCAGCATGCAGCAGCACTGAGTTTACACACTATACACAAGCTCAGTATTGTATCGTTCAATATTCATAATCAGTACACTGACAATGTTATTATTCAGTTATTGTTTTGCACGTTAGAATGTTCAACTAATATCCCAGGTCCACTGACGTTACCATTGTGAGTCCTTGAGCAAGACCCTTATCCCCCATTGCTCCAGGGTGCTGTATCAACCCTGGGTTCTGATCCCAAACTCTTGGAAAGGATAAAAAGGGCAAAAAAGATAAATAAATGAACAGTCCAAAAAGTAAAAAGTAAAGAAGAGGTGTAAAGTTGTTTGAAATACAAAAGAAAAGTTAATAAATCATTTTAAATAGATTCCTATGGGGAAAATGCTTTAAAAAAAGGGTGTGGTACGAAAAAACTTATTCCTTATTGCTCCAAAAAGCACAAGCAACCTAAGTTAGCAACCTAGAACTACGATACTGCCAAATTTCAATGCTTTATGCTAAACGCTGTCTGAGAATAAAAATAAGAACAAGACATTTTTCAAGACAACTTCAGAAGTGATTTTTAAATAAATATTTTAACTTTTTTACTTTAAGTAGTTGCATGTTCTTTTATACTTCTACTTAAGTAAAAAAAGAAATAAGTACTTCAACTTTTACTTAAGTAATTATTTTGTAATGTACAAGTACTTTTATGTAGGTATGGTACTTAAGTATTTCTGCCACCTCTGATCAGGAAGACCTCTGAATGATAATGGGTAAAACACCAAAAGAAGAAGAAAATATGATGGATTTTGGAACGAAACTCCAAAAAGTATTGTCTCACCTGCCTTGACTCACGCATGACTTTAAGTGACATCCCATTCCTAATCCATGGGTTCAATATGACGTCAGTCCACCCTTTGCAGCTAGAACAGCTTTAACTCTTCTGGGAAGGTTGTCCACAAAGTATAGGAGTGTGTTCATGGGAATGTTTGAGCATTCTTAAAGACGCATATTTGTGAGGTCACGCACCAATGTTGGATGAGAAGGCCTGGCTCTCAGTCTCCGCTGTTATTCATATCCATCATGTTCTGTCAGGTTAAGGTCAGGACTCTGTGCAGGCCAGTCAAATTCATTCACACCAAACTCTGTCCTCTATGTCTTCATGGACCTTGCTTTGTGCACTGGTGCACAGTCATGTTGGAAAAGGGAGGGGCCAGCTCCAAACTGTTCCCACAAAGTGGGAGCATGGAATTGCCAAAATTGTCTTTGTATGCTGAAGCATTCAGAGTTCCATTCACTGGAACTAAGGGGCGTGCTTTAGACCACTGCATCCGAGGCTTTGCAGTGCACTTGGTGATGAATGGGTTGGATGCAGCTGCTGACCATGGAAACCCATTCCATGAAGATTTCTGCGCACTGTTCTTGAGCTAATCTAAAGGATGAAATAAAATTTGGAGTTCTGTAGTGATTGACTCTGCATCCACTGACCCTGCTCAATCAGGTTCCATGACCTACCACTTGGTGGCCTAGTTGCTGTCATTCCCAAACTCTTCTATTTTCTTATTGCACAATTGACTATGGAATATTTAGGAGTGTGGAAATTTCATCACTGGATTTGTTGCACTAAGCTCACTAAGCTCCTGAAAGTGAGCCATTCTTTCCCAAATGTTTGTAAAAACAGTCTGCATGCCTTGCTGCTTGATTTTTTTTTACACCCTTTGGCTATAGAAGGGATTGCAACACCTGATTTCCGATCATTTGGATGGGTGAACAAATACTTTAAGCAATATAGTGTTTGAGCTCCAGACCGTCACCCAGGCAAAGTGTTTTTGTTTTTTGTGGTTCAGCTTTTCATCACAAACTTGAGTTATTGTTCCAAAACAAATAAAAGTGTGTGAAACAAATTCCGGGCCTGGGCCTGGGGCGAGGCTGGATTCAAATAGAAACAGTCATTTTCAAAAGGGCAAATTAATATAAATAGAAATGATCAGATTTTTAGATAAAGCGACTGGTAAGCATCACGTGTTTTGACGTTGCTAAGAATTAGCAAGTTGTTGAATCTGAGACTCTGATGAAAATGTAACTGTTTCCTGCAGTTGGTTGTGAAAAGGAAATGCAACTCAATTTCGTCAAAATGATTACTGCAGGCTTTCTCTCAGCTTCCTGTTCGGTAAAACTGAAAAAAAAAACCCCAAGAGATAACTGTTAATAGATTCATAGATAAAGTGTTAAGCTCAAACCCCAGACCGCTATTTCAGTGCGAGTTTGTAGAGCAGGTGTGATTTTTCTTTTTTAAAGCTTTATTATTTAACCATTTTTAAGCATTTTTACACTCATCATGTGGATATTATCAGCAATATACAGCAAAAAAATGTATTATTCCAATTATTTGCACTAAACGGTGTCAACATTGTGGCAGGAGTCTGGGCAGTAGCTGCAGATGCCAATTCTCAAGCAGGCTTCGAAATGATCACCAGTGAAGGTGGAACGATATCGGGACTTCATTATTTTCATGTGTGTGTGGGGGTGGGGCGGTGGGTGCAAGCTGATTTCCTCCAGCTGGCAAGTTCCAAAACCGCCCAGCAAAGGGCCTTGTTCAAATTTGGAGCGATTGGTACTCGGGTTGAGTGGAGGAAAAAACACTAGAAGCTTGGTGTACAGCGATTGGCGCACAGATTGAGTTGGCGTGCAGGTAGAGTGGAGGGAAAGACACGAGGCAATTGGCGTATAGCGATTGGCGCACAGGTAGAGTTGAGGGAAAGAGCGAGGCACTTGTTGTATAGAGATTGACTCATGGGTAGAGTGAAAGGAAAGTAGCCCCTGCTGCAGAACATGACCACGCAGCTCACACGTGATAACCTGTGCCACGTGTGTCCTCATTTACTTTCAGGTTTCAACACCAAAATGTAATGAATGGTATATTAAATTAATAGTTTATAGGTTTGTGCCCACAGTAAACAACGTGGGGTTCCAGACCCGGTCCGCAGTCTGTCTATAAGTGACCTCTTATTTACACGTACATTTACATGTACACACCCCACCCCACCAAGTTTTTGTGCTGTTTGTGTTACACTGGTTTTTATTTAATATATATAAAAAAGAATATGTTTATTTTAAGCTCAATAATAATATTGAGAATGATGGAATCTGTGTTTCAGTCTGGCAGAACTGAGAGAGCGCACGATTGAGAGAGGAACAGAATGTGAGAAAGAGGAAGCTGATTCGGTCCTCACAACCCCCTCTGCTGTCTGTGCCCAGTCTGTCATCTCGGCTTTGCCACGCCAAGAAATCCAGCGCCTTGTGGAAGAGGTGAAGGACCTGGATGAAGACACCTTAAAGGTTGGGCTTCTTAAATTTTTTATTCTGCTCTTTAATCTTAAGCTCCAGCTGCTAAAATTGAGTTAAAACATTGTAAAGGAGGATCCTAGGGTTATTATGGGATGCCCAGCTCATGGTAATGATATAAAACAGTTTTCCTACATGTTCTCGGGTCATTTCAAAATGTTTTTTTATACAGTTTTATTAAACTTCACTTCAGTATAATAAAGTACGAGCTCTTGAACGTTCCAGTTCATCAGAACTTACAAAAGTTTTAATAAAACTCCATGCTTGGTGTATGGCCATTGGCGCACTTGTAGAGTGGAGGGGACGACGCGAGGCGATTGGAGCACAGGTAGAGTGGAGGGGAAGGCATGAGGCCCTTGGCGTATAGCGATTGGCGCACGGGAAGAGTGGAGGGGAAGGCATGAGGCCCTTGGCATATAGCGATTGGTGCATGGATAGAGAGGAGGAAAGGATGTGAGGTGCTTAGCATATAGCTATTAATGCATGGGTAGAGTGGAGAAGACTCGAGTCGCTTGGCATATAGCGATTAAGGCATGGGTAGAGTGGAGTGGAGGACGTGAGGACCTTGGCGTATAGCAATTGGCATGCAGGTAGAGTGGAGGGGAAGGCATGAGGCCCTTTGCGTATAACGATTGGCGCACATGTAGAGTGGAGGAAAGGACTCAAGGCGCTTGGCATATCACGATCAGTGCACGGGTAGAGTGGAGGAAAGAAGGTGAGGCAATTGGCACACGGATATGAGTGGAGGGGATTACACGAGGTGCCATATAAATCAATTACTTTAACTTTTTTTTTCTTCTTAATTTGTGTTACATTTTTGACCTAACATCAAAAACGCCTTTTCTTTTTAGCAACTGGAGGACATCCACGTGGTGATTCTGCACAAGGAGGAGGGAGCCGGTTTGGGTTTTACCATCGCCGGTGGCATCGATCAGAACAAAGCGACCACGGTGTGTTTGATCTTAGATCAGCATTCATTCTACAGCAGTTGCTCATCTCACAGTCATCCACAGACAGACCTGTCATCTATAACCCATTCACTAGGATATACATAGATCTGTCAATTTAAGAACCACTCAAAATTTTGAACTGTTTTTCTTTTGTCAGGTTCACAAGATTTTTCCTCATGGCCTGGCTGCTCAGGAGGGAACCATCGAGAAAGGTGATGAGGTTCTATCCATTAATGGTCAAACGCTTAAGAATGTAAAGCACAGCGACGCCACAGCGGCTCTTCGGCAGGCGCGGGAGTTACAGCAGGCGGTGGTGGTGGTGTGCAAGCATAAAGACAATGAGAGTAGCAAAGGCCTCCACCTCAACGAACCCGGGTGCAGCGCGGTTACAGAACCGAGTGTTACAGGTATGTTCCATCCTCGGTCCTGTTAAACACATGCAGCATTCAGAACATTATGGAACAAATGTTCAAAAACACTTCAGGTATCAGTGGGCTGAACATGGAGACGTGACTAACTCATCACTAATTCTCCCACTTCCTGAGTACCTACAAGGCTTTCCTACCCTGTCCTTGGCAAAATCACATACTACTTCCCTTTTTACATTCAATGGTTAATCGATATCGTCTTTTGAACGCAAGACCCCTCCAGGGTCATGTTAGGGTTTTCCTGAGAATTTACAAGGCTGAAACCTGGCACTGTGCTTACCTACCATGTCCTTGGAAAGACCAACAGGTTATCGCTTTCCAATGTTTGATTATATGTTTGATATTGCCATCGAACGCTCCACCTTGTATAGATTGTAGTCTTTGTGAATACCTACAGGCCTGAAACTTGGCACCAGGACTATCTACCATCTCCTTTTTTTTCTTGGCTTTTACCGTTTATTATTTAGAGATCACCACAGCAATGAGCTCGCATATCAGACTTGGCCAAGTGTTTTACACTGGATGCCCTTTCTGACACCAACCTCATAATCTACTTGGCTTGAAACACACAGACTATGGTGACAGTTTAAAGCAGCCGATTTACCTTAAATCCTTGTAATTTTTTAATTTTTGGAGGAACCCTAAGAAACTGGAGAAAACATGGCGAGAATATGGAAGCTCCAACCAGATCGGAATTCGAACCGAGAATTCCCCAGTGCTGCGAGGTGAACGTGATAGCCACAAATCGTCAGTTCGTCAATAAACGCAAGACCACTCAAGGGTCATTTTGGAGTTTTCCCAAGTAACAACAAGGCTGAAACTTGGCACAGTGATTTACATTTAGTTATTTAGCAGATGCTTTTATCCAAAGCGTCTTACAGGTATCCCAACTAGGTTGGGATCAGAACACAGGGTTGATACAGCACCCCCTGGAGCAATGAGGGTTAAGGGTCTTGCTCAAGGACCCATATTGGTAACTTCAGAGGACCTAGGATTTGAACCCCCAACCTTTTGATTGATAGTCCAACGCTTTAACCACTGAGCTACCACTCACTTGTGATCACCCACCATGTCCTTGGACAAACGAATAGGTTATTGCTTTCCTACGTTTGATTGTTTGTTCAAAATTGCCATCTAACGCAAAACCCCATTTTTCCCAAGGACATAGTAGGTAATCATGGAGCCAAGTTTCATCTTTGTAGGTACTCGCAGAGATCACAATCCTTCCAAGGTTGAGTTTGATGGCAATGTCAACCAATGTAACATAGGAAATCGAGAAACCATTAGTTTTCCAAATAAATGGTAGGTATTTAAGGTTCCAAAATCAACTTTGTAGGTACTCGCGAAGACCCCAAGCCATTAGATATGTTGCATTCGATGGCGATATGGAACAAACAATCGAACGAACAATCCAACGTAGGAAAGCTAGAACTGGTTAGTTTTTCCAAAGACATGGTAGGTAATCATGATGCTAAGTTTCAGTCTTTTAGGTACTCGGGAGGACCCCAGTGTGACACTGACAGTGTCTTGCGTTTGATGGTGATATCGAAAAAAACATTGAATGTAAGAAGTACTTTTTCCAACGACATGGTAGGTAATCACAATGTCATTTCAGCCTCCTGATTATCTACCATGTCCTTGGAAAAACTAACCGGTTCTTACTTTCCTCAGTTTGATTGTTTAACATTGGTATCGAATGCAACACCTCGGACGGATTGTGATCTTTGCGAGTACCTACAAAGCTCAAACTTAGCACCATGATTGCCTTCTATGTCCATGGAAAAAAACTAAGTACTTCTCACCTTCTTACATTTGATTGTTTTTTTCATTATCGCTCAGGTTTTTTTTATTATCGCTCAAGATCCCCATGGTCATATTGGGTTCTTCTTGAGTACCCAAACTAAGAATTGAAATTACCTACCATGTTATTGGAAAAACAAAGTCTTTCTTACGTTCGATGGTGCATTCGATATCACCATAAAATGCAAGACCCCACCAGAGTCACATTCGGGTCTTCTCGAGTACCTAATAGGCTGAAATTTAGCAACATGATTACCTACCATGTCCTTGCTTTCCTAATTCTGATTTATTTATTTGTTTGTTCGATATTGATTGTGCTCTTCCCGAGTACCTACACGGCTGAAATTTGGCAATCAAATTACCTACTATGTCTTCGGAAAAAATGTTTTTTGTTTTCCTAAGTTTGATTTTTAGTTTAATATTGCTATCAAGTGCAACACCTGAGACGGATTGGGGTTTTCGCAAGTTCCTACAAAGCTGAAACTTGGCACTATACCCACAGTGAGATCTTAAAGCCATAACCCAGCAACTTCTGAGTTGGTCCTTTGGTATTATCAAAAGAAACCATCATGAAGTGACCACTTTTTTTGCATTGGGAACCTTATCCTGCCTTGTGCTAAGTTTTGATTCTCTTGCTCAGCTGTTGCATCAGTTTTTATATTTTGCAGGCCAGCTGATCTGAAGTTCTACTAGTTCTCTTGCAAAAAGACTTAAAGTTATAAAATAACCCTAGACAAGCCAGAGGCATCTAAAGAAAGCAAATGCAGATTTAAATGATACGAGGCCAACAAAAGGAGAGAACTGAATGATAAATCAAAATGTCTAGATTGCATTCACCTCAGACTCATTAGTTTATTCATTTCTTATTATTTCATCAAGAAATTACCTATTAGGGCTTATCCCAGCTCACAGCATTGGTATGGAAGTTCCAAAGTTTCGGTTGGTTCATTAGCATGCATTATCTGTCCAATCAGCTTTATATAAAAAAAAGGTTTTAATGAACCATTTTCTGTTTCAGTCCTGATTCAGAAAACATGACACACTAAAACTGAATGATATTAAAGTCAAATGGTATTTCTAGCAGAAGATGGTGGTGACATCATCACGCTGGAGCTGGACAAGAATGAAGGGGGCGTGGATTTCAGCCTACAGGGAGGAAAAGGCTCGATTCATGGAGACAAACCGTTAACTGTTAACAGAATCTATTCAGGTAAGAATGAGGCTTTGGTTCTGATTTAGTCGTAATATACAAACAATGATGTCTTAATGATGATGATGACAATGATGATGATGTTTTGTAGGTGGTTCAGCTGAACTGAAAGAGCTGCAGATCGGCGATGAGTTGCTGCAGGTTCAGGAAATTTCTTTGCAGGGGTTTTCCCGTTTTGAGGCTTTGACGGTCCTTAAAGGTCTGAATGATGGCCCATTTACTGCTATCGTCAAGAGAAAGAAGAAAGATCAGAATTAAAAAAAGAATGTATTCAAGTATGTTAGAGAAAACTTCTGAGGATTTAGTATTTTATAGATTTTATCACTTAAGATTTGTGTTCTTTTAAATCTAATATTAATATTATAAACATTAATTGCTTACACTATATTGCCAAAGGTATTTGCTGACCCATCCAAACGATCCAAATCAGATGTTACAATCACTTCCATGGCCACAGGTGTAGAAAATAAAGCAGCTAGGCATGCAGACTGTTTCTCACAAACATTTAGGAAATAATGTCTCGCTCTTAGGAGCTTGGTGTGGATGCCACCAGTGCAACAAATCCATTCGTGAACTTTCCTTGCTCCTAAATATTCCACAGTCAACTGTCAGCTGTATTATAAGAAAATTGAAGTGTTTGGAAATGACAGCAACTGCATAGTGCATATTGCCAATAGGTCGCCAACTTTCTGGGCTTGACCCATTAGTTCCAGTGAAAGGAACACTGGATGCTTTGGCATATCAAGACATTTTGGACAATTCCATGCTCCCACTTTGTGGGAACAGTTTGAAGCTGGCCCCGTCCTCTTCTAACATGACTGTTCACCAGTTCACAAAGCAAGGAACATAAAGACATAAAGGACAGAGTCTGGTGTGGATAAACATGCTGGCCTGCACAGTCCTTACCTTAACTCGATAGAACATCTTTGGGATGAATTGGAGCGGAGACTGAGAGCCAGGCCTTCTCTTCCAACATCAGTGTATGAACTCACAAATGTGCTTCTGCAGAAATGGTAAAAAAAATTCCCATGAACACACTCCTAAACATTGTGGTCCGCCTTCCCAGAAGAGTTGAAGCTGTTCTAGCTGCAAAGGCTGGACCAACGTCATATTGAACCCTATGGATTAGGAATGGGATTTCACTTAAGCTCATATGTGAGTCAAGGCAATGACCGAATACTTTTGGCAATATAGTGTTTCTTCTAAGAGGTTTGTCCTAATTAGGGTTGTTGAGAGTGATTGGAAACACAATGAACGAAGATTCAATATAAACATTAAAACCTGCAGTAATATTGTTTTTTTAAGGAAGAAATCTTGGGAGGACCAAGGCTCAGTGGGGAACTCATCTGCTGGACACAGATGTACAAATTGTATTAAAATTAGGTGTCCGCCATATTCAATAATTGGGAAAAACTATATATTTATATATTTTGAACCCTAACTTCCACTGGCATCCATCAGGTCAGATCTGTTTTGTTCTTTTGGGAGGCTGTTGTAGCCCATCTCCTCAAAGTACATGATGATCTGTGGAAGTTGGCTGTGTGCTCATGGTTCTTTGATTTGATTCAGTGAGCATTGCCTGATTTTCTCTACATCGGCTTCTTGCTGATGCTCTTAAATTTGAACCTTCATTTTTAATCCTGTTGCTAATGAGCTCTGATTCCTGGATGGAATGCAGTAGAAAGGGCTCAGAACATTATTCTTACCTGAGATACCAAACGTTTTATAGTTTTAAATGTCGTATAGCGATTGGCGCACGGTGTCTAGATTGGATGGGATTATGCGATATTTATAGCGATTGGCATATAGCTTGGCGTATAGAGATTGGCGCACGAGTAGACTGGAGGGTAAGATGCAAGGCACTTGGCATATACCAATGGCGCACGGGTATAGTGGAGGGAAAGGCATGAGGCCCTTGGGGTATAACGATTAGTGCATGGAAAAAGTTTAATTGGATGATGCAAGGTGCTTGGCGTATAGCGATTGGCGCACGGGTAGCGTTTGGTTAAAAAGATTTGAGATGCTTGGCGTATAGAGATTGGTGCACAGATAAAATGATAGGGAAGATGGAAGACACTTGGCGTATAGTGATTGGCGTACGTGTAGATTGTGGGCAAGACGCAATGAAACCTCTAAAAATGCTCGCAACCTGGTGGTAGAACGGGTAACGGTTAGTAATGAATAATGGTTTAAATCTAAAGTATTCTAAAGATTATTTTTGGTGTATTCTGTAAAATCATTTCAGCTTTTAAACCAAAGAGTAAAACATTAGAGTCACATTTATATTTCTGTTTTAAAAAAGGTATTTTTTTTTGGTCTGCGTATCAGATGTCCGGTCTAAATGAAGTAAATATGATGCTTATTTTTAAACAAAGTAAATTTTTAATATATAAGAGCAGTTTTAAAAAGATATCATTGTAACTTTCTCACAAATATGTCAATTATATCCTCCAATAAACAAATTCTTACAAATCAACATTTCTTATGGTTACTTTATTGCACTTTGTGTTGTGTTTTATTCTTTTTTGTGCTTTAATTTTGTATGAACATTGAGAAAACATAATTACTATGTTAAAACTTAGCATTAGCATGAGGGACAGGCCTTCTCCATCAGGTGACCCCTGTTGTGGTAGCGGGGGTTGATTCTGTAACACCAGACTTGCCTGCATACCATGCACAGCCAGAGGGTGGCAGAAGATGGCCACTGCATCGGAGCAAAGAAGAATAAAGGTTGGAAGGAGGACCATTGCACCACCAAATCAACATTTATACGGTAGTTGTGTAAAGATTTTGGACCAGTGTAAATTTAGGGTTTTGCAGCAAGCACAAAATTCCACAATAAGAATGAATGCTGATTATTTAAATGTGTTTTTCTGCTTTACTGCACAATTTCCATTCATTAACCCATAAAATTAATGTATCGAAATGTATAAGAACTGAAGATCGAAGGGAAACGAAGCTTTATTTCTTTCTGTGGAGGAATTCTAAAGAGCTGCAGTTTATTTCTGGTAATCAGAAGCTCTTAGGTTCTTTAATGATGCCCAATAAAACGCATTTAATGATGTGAGAGCGCAGAAAGCAACAATCTGCTTACGGTGCAGAGTTTATTATGTTTGTATGTTTTTTTATTTTACAGAGTCAACCAAAAATGGAAGATCAGGACCTTCAGGTGTGCTGCTCTCAGTTCATCAGGTTCAGTAATCCTTAAGCTTAATGAGCTACATCATATTAGAACAGGGGTGTGCAAACTGAGTCACAGGCCACAATGGAATCTAAAATTTGACTCACTGTCCACTTTTCGTCGATCTGCTCATTTTTACAAAAAAAGAAACAAAGCAAAAAAAGAAACATCTCACCAGTGGAGTGCGCCATCCATTGGAAAAACGGAGGCAAAGCAGAAAAAAGGAACACAAGTATGAACTGATAGAAGAATCTAAAAGAGTAGGTCAACGAACCATGGTATACGCACGAGAGTCCCATAGGATATGGTCGACAGCGCGCCCCACCCCTTTTATGGGTGCCAAACCATGGTCAACAGAGCCCAACCCCCTTTTTTTCTCCTGAACTATGGAATACGCACAATGGAGCACCAGTCCCTTTTTCCCCACCGAACCATGGGATACAGATGATGGAGCCCCACTATGGCGTCAAAAACGGGTGCAAAAGCTTTGAAAAC
The DNA here is from genome assembly GCA_025769995.1 of Xyliphius kryptos. Taxonomy (NCBI): domain Eukaryota; kingdom Metazoa; phylum Chordata; class Actinopteri; order Siluriformes; family Aspredinidae; genus Xyliphius; species Xyliphius kryptos. Next base: position 10,433 of record JAOUQT010008377.1, on the reverse strand, counting down.
TCAAAAACAGAATTCGTAAGCAATTTTCTTTGTTGCACATTTTCGCGCTTGCACTTCTCATTTTTGCGATCACGTTCAATTTTTGTATTTAGGACCTGTTTTAACGGGTGGGCGGAATCTAGACAGTAATTGACTGCTCGAGAAAAGTCCAGCCCACCCAGCCATGCTACACTATGACAAATTGTGAATTAACCCATTTTAAAAAGTGGGACTGGAAAATAAAATAATGAAAATTAAAATAACTGATAGAAGTAAGCAAATTCTCAACTCATTTTTCAAAAACAAAACGCATTTTGCGCATATTCGCTGATGTTGCAGGATGTGTAGCATGGCTGGGTGGGCTGGACTTTTCTCGAGCAGCCAATTACTGTCTAGATCCCGCCCACCCGGGTCCTAAATACAAAAACATGAACGTGATTGCAAAAATGAGAAGCTCGAGCGCAAACACGTACAACGAAGAAAATTGCTTACGAATTATGATTTTGAGTTCTCAAAAATTTTGGACCCGTTTTGACGCCATACCCCACCTCTTTTCTCTCTGCCGAACCATGAGATACGCACAACTGGCTCTCCTCAGTTTGCAGAGGAATTACAGGCGCTGGTGAACTTTCTTGGCCAGTGATGCCGATTTGCTGCTCCAGGATTGGTCCTTTGCGACAGGCACTCACAGGTACTTGGTGCTGCTCACTTTCTACACAGCAGTGCCATTGATGGTCAGTGGAGCATGCTGAGGGGGCTTTTTCCTGAAGTCTACGACAATCTCCTTTGTTTTATTTATGTTCAAAGGCTGGTTGTTGTGGTCACACTGTAAGTGTTGCTAAGACGTTTTGGGTCATGACGTTGTTTCAGTAAATAAAATGTTAAAACAATATTTAAGTTAAGTACATTGGTTAAAGTACACTTGGGCCCATAACCCCAAATACTCCCCATGTGTGCTCACTACTCTCAGTGTGTGTGTGTGTTTGGGCACAGATGGGTTAAATGTGGACACACTCCTCTGTGTGCAAGAACTGTTGTCAATTCATTACTTTTGGGAGCGTGGTTTATGACATCATTTTCTAATTGCAATTTTAAGGTTCTCTGTTTTAAATCCTTATTTTATAGCCCCCTGCTCCAGTGCTTTTATTTCCACAGGCATCCTTTGAGCTTTGGTGGATTTACAGAGGGTCAACCCCCAATCAGCTGCTGCACCACCACGGTGTCGTTCAAGGCACTGTGATTCCATTTAACTCGGCTTGATTGTGTCTCAGAGTTATAGCCCCTGCCTCCAGCCGTTGTCCTCCAGCCGCAGCTCCCTGATTACCCATAAAGATTACAGCATGCTCTCTCAGAAGCATCAACAGGAACTCAGAACTCATTATTGCGACCTTCAACAGGAAAAAAGGTTCCTTTTGTTCCTACTCTACAGTCCTGCTTATTTTAGGATTTTTACTTATTTTGAATTCTTAATAATTGTGTAACATAAAATAGTTGCTGTTAAATTATGTGAAAGCTGATCATGAGGTAAATGACACAGGGTATAGTTTGATATCCCGGTCACATTGCATTATTATTTTGACTGAAAAATGTAGAATTAAAATGTTTACATGAATCTGGCCAGTACCCCAAATATTCTTTAAACCAGGGTCGCGATTGAAAAGTTAGGTTTGGACACGTTGTAAACAATTAAAACAGTGGAACCTTGTTGACTTCGAATATTACCAGAACACGCCAAAATCCCGTTTCTATCCCATTGCATTCTCTTTTTACCCGGAATATAACGGTTGTACACATAAAGGCCTCTGTGCGGCCATAACCATGTGCTTTTCCAACAATATGGAAATGTAAAGAAGTAATGAGAGGAGTTTAAGAGCCCAGTTCCTACCAGTCAGAATTCCCAGTTCTGATGACTGGCTCAAGTTGTGCTTTGCTGCCCTCTAGTGGTCTCTTTTGCTTTTGACTCAAAGCAAATAGCTGAATGTTGTTGTTGTTAAGGACAGTCTCCCTCACAGTCACTGTAGATTTATCCTCTTCATTTATTTGAAAAATATTTTTTGAATCTGACGAATAAGCGCTGAAAAATTTACAGTACAAGTCAGTCATCCTCGGTGTTTCATTGCGTCGTCATCTACTCTATTCCACCAGCGACGTCATGCGGTAACTTCCTGGAATTTCCGCAGTGACTTCAAGCTTTTTCTGTAAATTTACCTCATCTTTAATTTACTCATCGACTTTTGAAGAAAACTAAATATGTTTTTAAAATTAGGTGGCACTTAGCGTTTAAACATAATTTAACACACTGCATATAAATTAACAAGAAACTGACATTAATTGTAAGTAATCTGTAAGGGGTGGAGCCAGACCTGCTCCATACAAATTGTGAATCTTTCGTCTCAGAGCTGATCAGAGATTCTAATTCCCTCCACACACACTGTACGTTAGGGAGTATTGATCAGTTACAAACCGAGCCGATCGGTTCTTATTGGATTGTATGTTGCATTGTCACCTGAAACCTGAGTTGCTTTTAGGGAAGAAGGATTAAAAAAATCCCTGAAGAGATGAATCAGGTTGAAGGGCTGAATATTTTTACGCTGAAAGTAAATGTAACTTTGTTTTGATAGACAGCGTCGGGTACGTCTAGGTGGAACTGAAAAACCATGGGATAAAGTGAGCTGAGGTCTCAGAATAAGATGATGTTCTAAAACCTCTCTGTCATGATTTCTTGGTTCTCCCCTGTTATTACTTTTGATGTTCTGCAACCGTTTCCCATCATCCCATAACTCTTCCAATTGCCTCTTCTTCCTCTTTCACATCTCTTCTGTTTCCTCATATTACTTGTCTCTCACTTAAATTTCTCTCCTTCTTCTTTTGATGTTATTGACCTCTGAACTCCTTTATAAGTCCCAGGACCCAGATGGCTCATAATCTATAAATAAAGGAACTTACTCCCCAAACCATGGCATATGCACGATGGAGCCCCACCCTTCTGTTCAAACATTTTGACTCACGGGCCATAATGAAATCCAAAATTTGTACTTACCTCAGAGGAACAATGAGATATGCATGACTGAGCCCCACCCACCATTTCCCTGCAGAACCATGGTATGTGCACAAATGAGACCCACCCCCTATTTCTCTGCCAAACCATGGGATATTTACAACAAAGCCTCACCCCCCGCTTTTCCCTGCCGAAGACATGCTATCGTAGTTGTTTGTAGTTACGGAAGCATAGTTATACAGTCTGCTTAACAATAAGCTGACTACATGAATATTCCGGAGTTTATGGTGGCGAGGCAGCGAGTGGAGTGGCAATATTATACTGGGCAAGGGCGCAATTATGCAGCATATGCTAAGCTGCAGGTAGGGTAGTTACTGTGTATCAACCCAAAATGGTAAGTGTTGCACTTTATTCCCAGTTAACAATTTGTTGAAGTGCAGATGTTATGTTACTGCTTATTAAAAATGAAAAATTTATCTGGGATCACTCTTCAGTTAGTTAGCCGAAGATGTACTACAGGGTTCAGTACTGGGTCCTCTTCTGTTTACAGTCTAAATATTATAAAGGTGCTATAAAATTGCTATAAAGGGCAAATTGAACAGGATTACTGATCAATTCCCCCTCACAATTAAATCTTGTTTACAATTTTAAATAATGCAGTAATTTTGGGATGAAGTAAAAAAAAAATTAAAGAGATCAAATTTCTCAAAACTACTGTAATCCTGTTTCTACTTTAACATTTAGTCATACAGCTCATATTACAATAGAACATCTTCCTCGAGGTTTTTCTACAGAACACTTATGTTTTTTTTTTTATAACTGGTTTAAATCTGGTATGTTTCCATTTGGTTCCATTGGTGTGATTCACTTTTGTAACAACCCAAAATCTATTTCTATAGCGACAGAAGCTTTAATTCAGTTAATTACACTAAGCTCTGCAGTTCCAGTTTACTGTCCAAGCTGCTCCCTTATTACCTTTAGCACACCGAATTACTGCCATGTGGCACATTACCATATTCTCATCTGAACATCTGCATTTTCATTTTTATAAGGAACAAATATATTTATCTTCCTCAAACATCGTCTTCTACATCATGACTCCCTCAGGTCCATTTATAGAAACCGTTAAGTTAGCAGGTACGTCTTGAATTCATTAGGATTTTCAAGATTGTTGATTTAGGTTCTAGTTTCGAGCTCATATTTTCAAAATGTCTTTTCATTAAATTTCCAAACATTTATCAAGGTTCCGTTTGTATCCAGTCGTACACAGAAGGCATGTAGGCTCTCTGACTTCCAAGAGCAATGCATCTGTGGAACAGTGAAAGGTAGACACCAGAAGAACATGCAAAATATCCACCAATACATTTTATTAACTTTGAGGATTGTCTGTACACTCTGCACTCTTCCCCCTAATGTGGATGTTGACGTGATGACCAGACATCACACATGACCTGCTTAAGACAGATCAGCTACAGAACTTCCCAAGGATTTTAGTCAGATAATCCTAAAGATTTCTCATTCCATTGTTGTAAATATTCAATTTACAATCGATAAGTTCAAGTTAATTGTCAGAAAAGCGCAACCTCGCTACAGAAATTATTGCATGACCTCACTGGTGAAATACAGAGAATAATTTCCAGAGCTGGTTTGTTAGATTCAGAAGATATTTTTCAAATAGATGAAGAATTCTGAGTGGTAGGAACCTCGCTCTTAAACACCTCGTTATCTTCTTTGCATGTCCATATTGTTGGAAAACATCCCCTTCACTCTACCCGTGCGGCAATCGCTATAAACCAAGTGCTTTGCATTTTCGCGAATATGCATGAATGAGCCTCACCCACTTTGCCACACCATGGGATATGCATGGCTAAGCCCCACCCCTCTTTTTCCTGCCGAGCCATAGGATTTGCACGATAAGGCTCCACTCTCTATTTCCCCTGCCAAACCATGCGATATGCACAACGAAGCCTCACTCTCCGTTTATCCACTGCTAAACCATGGGATGTTCAAAACTAAGCTGGTTAGATTTGAGTCGACGGCAGAAGAGACCACCAAAGGGCAGCAAATCACAACCTGAGCCAGTCAACAGAACTGGGAAATCTGACTGGTTGGGAGCGGGCTCTTAAACACCAATTGTGAACCTATATTGTTGGAAAAGCATGCAGTTATGGTGAAGCGGCGGCCTCTGTGTGAAAACTTTATATACTTCGGAAAGAGAGAAAACCATGAGACAGGAGCGGGACTTTTGGCGAGTTCCGAACAGCGGAAGTTTGAGTGTTAAAACTGTCTGTATTAAAGCCCGTTTCTGTCCCAGCCATTGTGTCAGTCCCTCTTTCCATAATCCCTCAGTTATGTTAGCTGCCTGGCACGAAGTGAGCGCTATAAATAACGGAGTGAGCAGACGTTTCATTTTAATGTGCCCTTTTAAAGTTGACAAATTGTATTTTTTTTGATAATTTGTGAACTTTGGGTCATTTGTGCATGGGGGTCTCACTGTACACTGAATTACTGCAGCCGAAAACAACACCCCTTTTTTCGTTTTCCACATTTTTCTTAGCTTGTTGCTCCTATGTCACATATGACGTATATACAAACTTAATTAAATTCCTTGAATTCAGTTTGAGTGAAAACAAAATTCTAACTACAATATTTAAAAAACAGGGACTCAACTTGTGCTGTATTTAGGTATTTTACAGTTTTATATAAACTGGTGCTAGATAAATTCAAGGCTTTACGGTCAGTTAGACTAAAGAGCAACAGAACGATATTGTATTGTTATTTATCCGATGGAATGTTTTTATGTCATTAAACATAATTTAACTGAAACTTGATGATTCAGTAACATCTTGTTAGAGCAGAGTGCTGTGGCCCTTTAAGAGCTCTGAGCCGCTGTGATTGGACAATCTGTTGAGCTTAACTGACCAGCTCGTCTCTTAGAGTCGCGATCAGTGCAGGATCCAATCAGACTGAGAACACCTGCATCTCCAGATGTTCCACTCTCACAGCCTCATCCCAACACACAGCTGTCATGAGCACAGAGGGAGAGAGCATGTCACTCACCCGACCACTCACCTCCACCTCCACCAAACGGCACAAGAGTGTGAGGAAGAGCTCCAAAAGAATTTACACACCTTACCAAGAGAACACAGGGTGAGTACATATATATATATTTTTTTACACACACAAACACACAGAAGCTCCTACAGCTGGATGCATTAGAAGCTTCATATTCTGGTTTCAGATTTTTTTATTGTCCATCTGCTGAATTCCTATATTTAAAACACTATGTAGTAGTGTTCAAAATAATAACAGTCCAATATGACAAACCTTATTATTTTTGGCATAAATTATATCACCACACGACAAACAATCTACCAGTTGGTGCAGTAGATTCACAGAAAAACAGTAGACTCAGCATTCATGATATGGATGTTCTTAATTCTGTTTAATTGATTTATTACCTGCAGGGGGTGTGTTCAAAATAATAGCAGTGTGGAGTTCCATTAGTGAGGTCAAGCATTCTGTGAGTAAAGAGATATGAATCAGATGGCCCTTGTTTAAAGGTGAAGCCAGTACATGCATTGTATAGGCATTTCTTTTTGAAAGGCTAAGAAATATGGGTCGTTCGAGACCTTGTTCTGAAGAACAGCGAAAAAGTTGATTGGCGAGAGTAAAACTTGAAAATAAAGAAGTGCAGACAATTATAGACTGTTCAGCTAAAATGATCTCCAGTGCTTTAAAATGGAAAGAAAAACCAGGAAGAAAATGGAAGACCACAATTCGAATGGATCGAAGAATAGCCACAATGGCAAAGGCTCAGCCAATGATCAGCTCCAGAATGATCAAAGATAGTCTCAAGTTACCTGTGAGTACTGTGATAGTTAGAAGACATCTGTATAAAGCTAATCTATTAGCAAGAAGTCCCCACAAAATCCCACTGTACAATTTGCCAAAGAATCAACTGGCCTAAAGACAAAATTGTTTCAAAATGAAGAAGCAGTTCGTCAGACGACTTCCAAACTCGGAATTCAAGCCACAGTACACTCTGAAGACAGTGAAGCATGGTGGTGCAAGCATCATGATATGGGCATGTTTAGCGCATAAATGGGATTTTGCATACATCATGTTGCCTTACGCTAAAGAGAAAATGCCCTTGAAATAAGTGTTTCAACGAGACAGTGAATCTAAAACAAACCAGTAAACAAGCAAAATCTTGGCTATACCCCAAGCACCTCGTGTCATCCCCTTCATTGTACTCCTGCACCAATGGCTATATGCCAAGCGCCTCATGTCTACCCCTCCACTCTATAGGCACGTTTCATTTAAGTCATTTACTGATTTGCTTATTTGCCAACATTAAAAATAGTAATAATAATACAATAAAGAAAAAAATATAATACTATTGCACAAGAATTGTCTAAACAGTGCAGTGGTGCTATTTTAAACTTCATTTCATCTAACATGAATTTATAAAATGCATAAATGAATAAAGATGCTGTTTATTAATAGTAATATTACACAGAATTTGGACATGCTGATCAGTGTGCTATCTTTAAATATAGTATCTTATATTGTGGAATTAAATAAATTCTGTTTAAGTAAAAAAAAAAAATTTTTTAAAAAGTTCATATTTTTAAATATGTGTATGTTGTGCATGTTGATTTTTACAGACTAGTTAGAGAAATATGTTCAACTGTTTAATATAGAAGATCACAATTTTTTTTTTCTTTCTCATTTGAAAATCACCAGTTCCTCCGATGATGAGGTTAAAGCTGCGGATCAGGTGGACAGTAATGACCCAGAGGAAATGTTCCAGAACATTCAGTACCAGAAGGAGATCATTGCCAACATCCGAACACGGCCATGGCCCATGAGACGCAAACTCAAGGTCTTGAAGTAAGTCACCGATCAAATTCTACAATAATTGTTCTAAAATAATATGAATACAAATGAGAGAACAACACAAGTCAGTAGTCAAGGAGAAACCAGTGTACAGAGTGAGAATTAGCACCAAGGTGAGATGAAATCACCAGGCTACATTCATCACTAGAGCGCAGTGAATGTCGCTCAGTTGGAAAGATCGGTGCGGTAACAGAGGCATTCGGTCGGAGAGATTGTGGAGGTTACAGAGGGAGTCGGTCGGGGAGATTGTGGAGGTTAAAGAGGGATCGGTCGAAGAGATTATGGAGGATCTGGACTGAGTCAGTTGGAGAAATTGTGGAGGTCCCAGAGCAAATCGGTTGAAGAAATTATGGAGGTCCCGGAGCGAATCGATGGGAGAGATTGTGGAGGTTATGGAGCGAGTTGGTTGGAGAGATTGTGTAGGTTATGAAACGAGTCATTCAGAAAAAATTTGGAGGTCAAGGAGTAAGTATGTTGGAGAGATTGTGGAGGTCATGGAGCAAGTTGTTTGGAGAGATTGTGGAGGTCACAGAGCAAGTTGGTCAGAGAGATTGTGGAGGTCACGGAGCAAGTTGATCGGAGAGATTGAGGTCAAATCTTGGTTTTCAATTGACAATCATCTTAAACTTCCAGATCAGATCACGAAAACTGCCTGTTCCTGCAGATTCATTCTGTATAACATCAGGAAAATCAGACCTTTCCTAACAGAACAGGCTACTCAGCGACTATTGTAATGCTCTTCTTGAATTTGGTCTCCCAAATTCAACAATCAGAGCTCTACAATTGGTTCAAAACTTTGCAGCTCGACTTGTGTGTAACAAGCCAAAGCAAACTCACGTCACTCCATTACTTTTCTCTCTCCATTGGCTTCCTGTAGCTGCTCTCATTCAGTACAAGGTACTGACTCTGGCCTACAGGACAGTCACTGGTTCTGCTCCCACTTACCTTCTTTACTAGGTACAAGGTACACTCAAACTCATTGACTACGCTCTGGTGATGAATGTCGCCTGTTGACTCAAACTACGAGACACCAATTCACACTTAATTTCATTCAGCACTGCTAAATGGTGGAACGACCTTCCCAACAACATCCATTAGGCTGACTCACTCAACATTTTCAAGAAACTTCTCAAAACCCATCTCTTCTACAGACACTTGCTCTTAAAAAATAAATCTTACCAGATCAAGTAGTGTGCAGTGTTGATGGTACTGCAGTCTAGCTGTTTTTTTGACTACAAATACTGACTAGTGCGCTTTGGATAAAAGCATCTGCTTAATGACTAAATGTACATGTAAATGTAGGTCACGGACTGAGTTGGTTGGAGATTGTGGATGTTGTGGAGCTTTGAATTTGGAAGGTCAGGTCATGATGAATTGAGGGTTTTGCTGGAATTATGAGAATCTTTGGTTTTGCCAAATTTATTTTGAGATGATTGACCTTCATCCAAACAGATATGTCGGTGAGGCAAGCGGATATCCGATTTGGGATGGTGTAGTCATCAGGGGCAAAAGACAAATGAAGCTAAGTGTCATCAGCATAGCAATGCCAAGACAACCCATGTGCCTGAATGATGGCGCCCAGAAATTTCAGATACAATAAAAAGACGAGGGGTTCAAGTACTGAGCCCTGAGGGACTCCAGTGAGTACTTGGTGAGAGGTTTAAACACCTCCATTCCATGACCCTTTAAAGGACCTACCTGTTTGATGTGAGCGAAAAGATTTAAGTGTCATTCCAGCGAAGCCTGTTGTTTCACAAGATTCAGTGATGGTAGAGAGAGGTAGTAGGGGTGCATGTTCTCTGAGATGGTATGGTAGCATGGTACGGTGGTAGGAGTTCTGGGTGCTCCCTGCATGCCCTCTGAGGTGTTGGTAATTGATAAAGTGAATCTGTCAATAAAGTTTATTTTTGTTTTCATTATCATGTGACCCAAAGCCTTCAAAGTGTTTACTAAAGGCCTACAAATATCTGAATGTGACTGATGTGAATTATATTTTGACCATTGCTACTCACTAAATAATTCTGAATGCTTCGTTCGCTTACTTTCATAAAGTTTCCCTTGGTTGTGCCGTTTGCAGATGCGTATTTCAATCACATTTCGACATCATTGGTTGCCAGCATTTTAAGCTGTCTATTTACGCCTTCAGAATGGAAGTCGTTGTGAAAAGCGACATGTTGCATCAACCAATCAACTTTTGACTTAATGATGCTAGCGCATTCTAGAAGGCATGGGAGGTGGAGGTGTATTCACGCTGTCTGATTTGACAGTACGTTTGATGAGCCGACATTTGCAGCAAATTAAAACTTTTTACAGAAATACAAATGAACTTTGATCTTTAGCATTTATGACAAAAAAATGTGTATATATATATATATATATATATATATATATAACAAGTATCAACCCTGTGTTTTGATCCCTTACAAGGGATCAGAACACAGGGTTGATACAGCACCCTTGAGCAATGAGAGTTAAGGGACTTCCTCAAAAACCCACATTCAGTGGATGCTTCAGTGGACCTGGGATTTAAACCCAACCTTCTGATTGATAGTCC
>JAOUQT010008352.1:0-12301 GCA_025769995.1 Xyliphius kryptos | reverse complement strand
ACACACACACCAATCAATAAACCAAGATTAGCTTGTCGGTCATCGTGTCAAGATACTAAACCAATACAAAAGCCATAATGAATATATAAACGTAGTTCGTGGTTAATGATTTATTTTCGTCTCTAAACCAGTGCAGCGTTGTGACTTGTTCAGCTGGCATTGCTATCATTTCCAAAGCTCCTTTATTCCTTTAGTTTGTGGAAAATTCAGGAGAAATCTGCACTGCTGCACGTTTCAGATGTACTGGGAGGACTTAGCTTCTAAATTTAGCTGTGTGCTCCTAGTGCACCACTTGCTACACGTATTTAGATAAAGACAACCAACTTGCAGCTGCTTTAAATGCACATTTGTGCCTCTGATGTAATTCTGACAATATTTGGATTAAGAGATAATCCTGTATTTGGAGTGAAATGCACTGGAACACATTGTAATCACTAAACTGTGTTTAATTCAGTCCAGTTAGTGTAACTGTATCCAGTCCGGCCCACCAGCCGTGCATTTTGGACAATTGCAGACTTTTGACATTATGCAAACAGTTTGGGGAAGGTCACTGTCTTGTGCTGCAGTATGACCGCACCAGTGTACAGGGCGAGTGAAGTTGGTGTTGAAGAACTGGACTGGTCCACACGGAGATTCACCACTTTGGAGGACATATTGTGTCTACTGTTAAGTAGAAATGTGAAAACCGCAGCAATATAAACACGTTATGTATCAATGCATTGATTCAAATCAATTAATGTTTACATCCCTACTCAGCAGTATAAATACCTCTCTTGTAAATTGGAATATTCCCACAGTGTCACCCTCCAAAATGTTGTAGAAACACTTCCTAATTAGGAAGCTTTTTGTATACTTTTGTTTACATCAAGTGTCATTTCACTGAATCTGGTTAAAATTTGTGAATTTTAAAAAAAATGTATTTTAAAAATTATCTTGTAAATCTTGACGGCTCTTCGTTTTGGCGTAACGCTGCTGTAATGATGCAGGTTTTCCTCTTTGTTGTAGAGGAGTTTTCACCGTGTCCTCCTCTTTGTTGTAGATGATTGAAACACCGTGTGGTGCTGAAGCTCTACCGTTTTCACACCAACTGAAGACCCTGTTAGAGCGAGAGGCTCGCTATCAGCCAAAACTGCGCGGTCTGCGCGTCCTTGAATCTGCACATGACAACGGCATGAGGATGACCGTGAAGCTGAGGGACTTTGAGGTGAAGGATCTACTCTCGCTGACCCGGTTCTTCGGGTTCGGCGCCGAGACCTTCTCCCTCACTGTGAGCCTGCTGGACCGATTTCTGGCCGTGATGACGGTACGAGTTTAAAATGTTTCGTATTGTCTAAATTGTAAACTAGTGGCGCAAATTTGTAATGACCTGAAAGAATACGCTTTTAATATAATGTAAACATTTTGTCTGCCGTCCCTCCAGATTCAGCCCAAGCACTTGTCCTGCGTTGGCCTCTGCTGCTTCTACATCGCGGTGAAGGTCTCTGAGGAGGAGAACAACGTTCCTCTAGCGAACGACCTGATCCGGATCAGCCAGAACCGCTTCACCGTGTCCGACATGATGAGGATGGAGAAGATCATTCTGGAGAAGCTCTTCTGGAAGGTCAAAGCACCGACTGCGCTGCACTTCCTCCGGCTTTTTCACACCCACGTCCAGGAGAAGGTGGATGCTGACGGGTACGTACGTGTGTACCGCGGTAAACCTGCGGCGTATCTGCTGACTGACTATAATCATCTCTCTGTCTGCAGTAGGACTGTAAACCTTGAAAGACTGGAGGCTCAGCTGAAGGCGTGTCACTGCTCTTTCATCTTTACCAAACTGAGGGTAAATCTTTAAATTATACTACACTTATAAACGCGCATCATTCCACTCCTTAAATCTGATTGGTTGAGCCGTTTGTCCAGCTGTAACAATAACATGGCCACTAGGTAGGCAGTATTTAATTATTTTAATTGTGAATAAATCAATGTTCACATCATTCCTAATGACACACACACAACCTGGAGCGCCTTATTGCTTTGTTTTATGTTTCGTGCACAGTGCATGTTCACCGTGTGGTTTTGTCGTTCCAGCCGTCCTTACTGGCGCTGGCTTTACTGGCGCGTGAGCTCGAGGAGCAGCACGAGTCGGCAGACGCTCTGAGGGAGGCGGTGCTTGATCTGCAGCGCGAGCTGACGGTACGTTACTTAAATGTTCTGGGACTGCAGCGGTCAGTAAATCTCACTCATCAGATGTTATTCAGGCGGTCGTGCACTGATGAGGGGTGGCTCTGGTTTGTCCTGCAGATTAAGGACGGTGATCTGGTCTGCGTGAGGGAGCTGGTGGGTAAGTGCCTGATCGAATACTCCACCACAAAGTCCTCCAAGCCCAACAGCCAGCGCCTGCGCTGGATCGTCTCCGGCAGAACGGCGCGCCAGCTGAAGCACAGCTACTACAAGATCACGCACCTGCCAACCATCCCGGAGTCGGCGTGTTGAGGTGGACGGCGCCGTCGGTTTCCTTACGGAGCTTCGTGAGGCTCGGTGATGAAGTCGACTCGGATTTCGTTTTCCTTTTTATAATTTTTTTTTTTTTTTTGAGATGTTAGGTTGGGGGAGGGGTGGGGGGTGAGGACACACCCTCACTCGGCTGCCCTCATGTGCGTACAGCATGTCGGCTCGAATCGGCACTCTCGCCTGCCGGTTGTTTAAAGCAGTGAAAAGTATTGAACCACCTAGGTCCTCCGTGCCACCGTGTGGAGGGAGGAGGGAGAAGGGCTTTGTGATTCATTTGTAACATCAAGGAACCAAGATATCGGGCCCAAAGCCCTTAACTCCCACCCTAGGTCGCTTAACTGTCCTAAAGCACACTCCTGCCCAAGGTGAAAACATGACGTTCCTCTTCTTTCTGCCCCACGTGTTCCGTAAGACGACGCGGTGGGTTTTAGTTCCTGATTAGAAATCCTAACGTTAAGCAGCTGACCGTTGAATTAAACCCGTTCGGCTTTGTGTGAGGTGATCACTGATGTAACGCTGCCACAACGTTCAATAAAAAGCTTACTGAACCTGAATCTGTGCAGTTTATTTATTAGTGGCACAAACCTCATCAGATCCGTTAAGTGATTCTGATTGTCTGTCAGTTGTAATTAAAATAAACCTTTTTTATTAAACAGGAAAGTGAGAGAGGAACTGGTTTAGCTGGACGTAAGACATCAAATGAGCCACCTGCTGACTTCTACACCCCGTCCATCGGCGCCACCTGGGTCCTCGGTTCTCAGCGGCCGTCATTTCTGTAAAGCGGAGAAATCTGGCCCGCCTCCGTGGAAGTTCCCTGAGATCTCCGCACCACTGAAGTCAAATCCAGGGTTCTGTCAGGAAAAATATATATAAATATAAGGTGAATATATAATTAGGGCTGGGACGATATGGTCTCAAATGACTATTGTGATATATTGAGCGGTTCACCTCAGCGATAAATGAGCGATAATTTTAATACACACATAACCCAAAAGTAATGAACGTATACGGCCAACATCAGTTATGCACAGCCATGTTGATGGTACAATTCCCTTTATGTTATGTGACTCTCCTACAGAGAGCACAGAGTGCAGCCTCTTAAAGGAACATGAACTTAGCTGACAAATCACCCAGGCCTAGTGTGTGTTTATGTATATATTTTTGTTTATATAGTGTAAGTGTTAAACATGACCCACAAAAACAAAGGTCCACACAGTTGCATGTATTGTGCTGTAAACATAATGGCCAGTGGGCGGCGCTGTGCTGTACCTCTTTCTGGAACCGCTCCAGTGTGAGTTTCCTCTGCATCTGGTCCTGGACCCAGGGGTCAGCAGCGTATTGGTCCTTCAACAGCGATGTCCAGCAGTTGCCCGCCTCCCGGTTGGTCTTCATCAGAACGATTCTGATCAGCTTTTTATCCTCTGAACCAAAATATTACAAAAGATATAAAAAAAAAAAATTATATTGGTTCTTTAATTTTTATTCTCTTACAGATTGTTATTGTTTGCTGTTCCTCTTTTTTAAATTTATTATATATTTGTATATATTTTTTTTTTTACTGTATTTGTAAAATTGTGTTTTTTTGGTTAATAACTAACACTACAGACTTTCATAGGAGTCATTTTTAAAACATACACTGATTTAATCAAATTCCATCCATTAGTTGCTACAACAGTGTTCAAAGAAACACTTTTAGGTTTTAACCCATTTTTCAGTTGAAGGTAAATTGTTTAAAGTCGACGTTCGGTTGTCGTCTCCATTTGGTGAACGTCCGTCGTCGTGCACGTATCCGGGGTCGGACTCTCCCATGACAACCGTTGTCAGGTTTGGTATTCCTGGAATTGACTGGTAAGATTTGGATTGGAAAAGCCGCCAGCTTTGTTTTTTTATAATTCTCGTACTGAAGTTTCTCGCTCCGCAGCTTTTAAGGTATAACGCTGAAACTGAGCGGGATGGTCGTACCCATAACCACTTGGGTTGATTGTGCTTTTCGGAGCACTATGGTGTACGGTGGAGGTGTGTACAGTGAGTGGATACGGGGTTTAAACTGCAGCGCTGAGAATCATCCACCACCTTAATAATACTGACACTGTCCATGTTCCTGAGTTTAATTCTGAATGCATTGTGTCGTGTATCCTAATCTCACCGAGCGTCCACGTGGCTTCATCACTGACCGTCGTCCCGAATAATTGTCCCTGAAGAAAGATGACCACGTGTTAAAAAAAACAGCCATACAAATAATTATAAATACGTTCCATTTTTAAGCCGAGATTTAAAAAGACAGTGTTCTCAATGATGTCACAGACAAACGGGTTACTCAAAATGTCTGATGCGTAAAAAATAAATAATACAGTGGAAACTCTACAGTCGTCTGTGACTTTGGATTTCACCGGATTTGTCGACGTTTATGTCGGTTGCTTTGGATTTATGGCGTGAAGGCGGGACGTGGACATTGTGCCTGTTAGGTTTCCCTTGAGAATTAAAGTTAACACTTTACCTTTAGCGCCATCATAAGACCAAAAAGGTTCGTGAGTCAGAAGGAAATCATTCAAAAATAAGAGAGCGGAGTTACGATCGCTGAAATCGAGCATGTGTACGTAAAACGTAAGGCGTTAATGCGCATTCATTATCTTCCTCTGGTTTCCTCCCACAGTCCAAAAACATGGATTTAAGGTAAATTAAATGCTCTACTTTGCCCCATATACTCAGAGTGTGCCCAGCAATGGACTGGCACCCTGTCCTGGGTGTATCTGCCTGAAACGCCCCCCCCCCCCAGTTGGGCATGGGGAACCCCACCGCGACCCTCGTAGAGGATTAATTGTAATATCATTAATAAAATTATTTGGGTTCTTATGCTGTAAGGGTGACACGGTGGCTTAATGCTTAGCATGTTCTCCAATTAATGCTGGGGATTCACGGTTCGAATCCCAATCTGGGTGGAGTTTTCATGTTCTCCTCATGGGCTTCCTATGGGTTCTCCGGTTTCCTCCCACAGTCCAAAAACATGGATTCAGGGTAAATTAAATGCTCTAAATTGACCCTATAGTCTGTGTGTGTGTGTGTGTGTGTGTGTGTGTGTGTGTGTGTGTGTGTGTGTGTGTGTGTGTGTGATGGATGGCGCCTGGTCCTGGGTGTATCTGCCCAGTGCCTGAGACGTTCTCCCCTGTTGGGGATGGGGAACCCCACCGCAACCCTCATAAAGTATTCTGTAAATGACTTAATGCCCATGAGAACATGGGGGGCCCCGGGCCCCGTTCAGAAGCCCTGGTTTAATCAGTGACAGGATGTTTGGATTACCTTGAAGATGTTCCTTCCCTTCACCTGCAGCTCTATGTGTTTGGAGCCCAGGCTGCACTTCACCTCTTTGCTGGAGGAGCCTGGAGGAACCTGCACCTCTATGAAGACCTCCTCCATGGTCTGATACCAGCAGCCCCACTCGGTTGTACACGGTACTACACCACTCCTCTCCTCAAAGTTCACCGACATGTTCAGATTCGATCACATCAAACGCGCCGCAGAGCCAGACTCACAGAAGCGAGCAGGTCACGTAGCGGCCATCACCAACATTCCTGCAGCTTCTCTTCCTCTACACACGAGCAGCCACCCCGAGCAACTCCACACCGCCATCTAGCGGTAACGATCAAACACTTTGTTACGTTATTTATTTATTTACTCCTTTTTTGCAAAAGTATTTTTCCTAATATCTTGTTTAAAAACGACCCCAGCGCCTTTAGTGTCGTAAAACTTCAAAGAAACCTTGTGAGGACCAAGACTATGAGGAGAATCCATCCTCATTAGGAGACCTGCTACCAGTGGCCAACAATAAAAAGGTTTAAAACTTTAGTTTCATCATATCAAACTTATTACATTCACATTAAGTTATTTACAGACACTTTTATCCAAAGTGACCCAATAGTGGGCCAGGAGCAGCAGCTGAGTAACCTCAGTTAGGAGTGAATCTGCAGGAACGGGCAGTTTTAGAGACCTGATCAGATGGTTTAAGATCATACGTAGTTATTTTATTACGTTATAAAGGATCAGCGAACTGAGCAGAACGGAGGACGGATCTGCAGCTTATTCATGGGAGCAAACCTCTGAGGTTCACTGTGAAACTAACAACCTGTTAGATCCTGTTTAATCCTTAAAGTGGATTACTCTCACAGATCTCAAAGATCTGCTCACACAGTTCCTGCACGTCGAGAATCACTTCAAACAAACAAGACAAAACCAGAGGACCAACCCCCTGCCATTCAAGAAGGATTTGATAACTATGGAGCGAACAGCCGTATTAATATTCCTACTCAGGTAAGAGGAATGAACATGAACCAGGTTTAAATCAGCTTAAGCTTAGACTCGAATCTGAACGGTACATCCAGGCTGTTTGGTCTTCAGAAGTAAAGATCATCAGATTGAAATGATCTTATTTTTAATCCTCTCTTTACAGTGTCGCTCCTGTTTTAGGAAACCAGAACGAGAAGATAAGTCCTGAAAACATCACTCAGATTCTGGACCAGCTGCTGGATGGTTATGATAATCGGTTGCGTCCGGGATCAGGAGGTTGGATGTTTTGTTATTTTTTTTACCGCATTGTTTGTGTTTCCGTTTGTTTTTAGCTGAGCGAGACGTCAAAAAGGTTTATTTCTGCTTTTTTGCTGCTGTAGTTTCAGCCACAGAAGTCAAGACAGATATATTTGTTACGAGTTTTGGACCAGTGTCTGATGTTGAAATGGTGAGCAAATTAAATACCTTTATTTATTCATCCATCCATCCTTTATCATCCGCTTATTCCTCTACGAGGTTTGCGGTGGAGTTCCCCATGCCCATCCAGGGGAGAACATCTTGGGCACTGGGCAGATACACCCAGGACAGGGCTCCAGTCCATTGTCGGGAACTCACACACACACAAACACACACTATACGGGGCAATTTGGAGAATTCAATTTACCTTGAATCAATGTTTTTGGAATGTGGGAGGAACCCGGAGGAAACCCACGTGGACACGGGGAGGATATGGAAACTCCACCCAGATCCGGATTCGAACCGGGAACCCCCAGCGCTAAGAGGAGAACGTGCTAACCACTAAGCGACCATGTCGCCCTTTATTTATTTCACCTCTTCTTTTTGATTTGGGGTTTTGGGGTTTTGAAGACACGGATCTCAGTAGGTTTGACTTTGGCATGGTTGTTGGTACCAGATGGGCTGGTTTGAGTATATTTATAATGTAGTCAACAAAACTATGGGTGGCACGGTGGCTTAGTGGTTAGCATGTTCTCCTTTCAGGGCTGGGGTTTCCAGGTTCAAATTGCGATCTGGTTTGCATTTGGTTATTTAGCTTTTATCCAAAGCGAATTACAAACATCTCAACTTGGTTGGAGTCAGAACACAGGGTTGATACAGCACCCTGGAGCAATGAGGGTTAAGGGCCTTGCTCAAGGACCCTCCCTGGTAACTTCAGTGGACCTGGGATTTAAACCCACAACCTTAAGATTGGTAGTCCAACACCCGAACCACTGAGCTACTGTGTCCTCATGGGTTTCCTCCCACAGTCCAAAAACATGGATTTAAGGTAAATTGAATGCCCCGTGTGTGTTTGTGTGTGTGTGTGTGTGTGTCTCCCCTGGATGGGCAAGAGGAACCCCACCGCGACCCTAATAGAGGAATGAGCGGAAGATTCTGAATAAATAAATGAATAAACAAATCTATGTGATTTAAAATAAATATTTAGCATGTTCTCTACATATCCCAAGAATTTTCACCGACAGTCTCAAATATTACTGAGGTTAAATGTTGTGATTTTTTTTAATGGACTGGAGACCCATTACGGTTTCGTAGCTGTTGTCTGATGATTACTGGGATAGGCTGCAGTATCTTCCAGATCAGATACTTGGCTCCTAAATGAATTGAGTTCTCTGTGTTCTCTCTGTGTGCTGAAGGCAATGACCTCTGTCCCGCAGGAATTCACCATGGACATGTTCTTCCGTCAGATGTGGGTGGATGAGCGGTTGAAGTTTGAAGGCCCCATCGAGATCCTGCGACTGAACAATCGCATGGTGGACAAGATCTGGACGCCCGATACCTTTTTCCGCAACTCGAAGAAGTCACTGGCGCATAACATGACAACTCCAAACAAGATGTTCCGCATCATGCAGAACGGCACCGTGTTCTACACCATGAGGTGGAGCTTAAAAACTGAAAATTTATTTTTAATTTGTTTAGACTGAATGAAACACATTGGTGTTATTGATTCTGTATGATGTAACCCGTCTGTTTCCAGACTGACAGTACGTGCAGACTGTCCCATGATGCTGATGGACTTCCCGATGGACGGTCACGTCTGTCCTCTCTTCTTTGGAAGCTGTGAGTCTCTTCATTACCAGCAGGACGCCACCTACCTGCTGCTTATTCATTATCATTTCATTGGTGGAATTCTTCCTGCTACAGATGCGTACACGGACAGCGAGATCGTGTACACGTGGAGGAAGGGCCTGGAAAATTCAGTGGTGGTCCCTCCGGAGTCCTCGAACCTGCTGCAGTACGACCTGGTCGGCCAGACGCTCTCCAGCAAGACGCTGCGGATTAACACAGGTCCTGGTTCTTAGTTTAGGAACTTCCCACTAATAATGAGTGGTTCCCCTTGACTCCTCCCTCAATTAGACATTTAATTCATAACGTTCTCATATTGTATTTGTATTCCTGAATTAATGCAACATAACGACGCTTAATTCCAATCAAACGCCTCGGTGGCTGCAGTTCTGTACCTTTGCGTTCGAGCTCATTCAGCTAATGGCAGAAATCACCGCCATCGTGCACGCGCTCTTCTACGTCTATTCTATTTTACAGGTCAGAAACGAAGCAGCGAGTTTCACTGCGCCTCAGTGGGTTCCTCCACAAACGCATCCATCTTCAGCTGTCAGTGTGAAGCAAATGCCCAGTTTAGTAAACTAAAGAGCCAAAAAATATCAAATATGAGAAAACTGGCCTCCTTTACACATATTTTATGCGGTTCGTTAAAGACGACTGATTATTTTTTACTGTTGAACAATTTAACTTTATTAAATTACCTGAAATGATCCAAAGGAACAGAGATCTTAAGGATCACACATGCTTCCTGTAAACCTTCAGTAGGTCAAAGTTTGAGTCGTTTATTTTATATAGTGCTTTTTACAACAGTGCGTTGTCACAAAGCGGCTTTAAAGAGTCATAACCCCCCAAAGAGCACGCCGAAGCGACTGGGGCAAGAGAAAAAACTGTTATGATGTTTTTTAGGAAGAAACCTTGTGAGGACCAAAGCTCATTGGGGGACTCTTCCTCCTTGAGCGACCGGGCAGCATCATGTATAGATTGTATAGAGATCAGGAGTCTGTATTCAACAATTGGAAAAACTATATAAAGTATATAAGACCAGTGAGTCCATCCTGCAGGACTGCAACGCCATCAGTCCAACGGAAGTCCAGGTTCCATCCCGTACTCCTCGTAGCCGCAATGCTCCAGCAGGGCCATGGAGGAAGAGCTGATGACACCGCAAAAAAAAAAAAAAAAAAAAAAGGAAAAGCAGTAAATATATCATGGACGGAGTTTGATTGACACACGGTGCAGCATGGGACTCCGGCAGAACTGACCAGAGCAGAGGTGTCGCCAGCTCTTCCTCCACTGCCGGAGCACCACTACAGGGGGCAATTTAGAGCATTCATATTACCTTGAATCCATGTTTTTGTACTGTGGGAGGAAATCGGAGAACCCGGAAGAAGCCCACACAGACATGGGGAGGACATGGAAATCCCAGATCGGGATTCGAACCTGAGAGGTGAACGTGAGGCGAGCTGAGAGGAGAACATGCTGACCACTAACCCACCGTTGTCGCCTGAAACAAAAACAAAACAATAGAAATATTAACAATGAATGAAATAAAAAAGTGTGAGTGTGTGTGTGTATTAGCTCACACTGCTCTCGCTGTGTTCCCCCAGTAGGTGGGGCAGTTGTTCCGTAACGGTGAGAGAGGTGAAATTTGGTATGACTTGTGAGAATTTGCTGAGATATGGATCCCTGATATTTGTGTATTTGGTGCTGACACACCCTCTTCTTTCGGGGCAACCAGAACTGTCGGTGGCGCCCCCTCTCTATGACCAGGTGAACGCTGAGTCTGTATTTGGAAGTATATGAAGCATATGGTTTACATTCTAGGTTCAGAAACAGATGAAAACCAACGTTTCTTCAGTAAAGATGGTTGAGATCATTATAATCTGCACATTACAGAATACACTGCCCTGTTTTCACCGCAGATAAACATGCGATCACGTGACATGGCCATGCTGAAGATTGTTCTGTCATCTGTCTTTAAAAAGCCCACTGAAGGGTAAAGCCTATTCCAGGCTCCGGGGCTGTAGAGATTTATTCATGGACAAAAAAGCAGCATCCCCCTGCTGAGGCGCCATCAACCTCACCGCGGCACACCGAGAGGATCAGGTACACGCCTGAGAGGCAGGACTGTGTCCTAGTTAAGACAGAGAGGTTACACAGGCTCTACTGTCATCCTCGTCCTCTCATCATCTGCTGCCTTGCTCACTGAATAAAAGGAGTTTCCCCCACAGATTCTTCTGAAATTTAGAATTATGGGTAATTAAACTCACGTTAAAAATTATAATAATTATAAATATTGAGTGGGCGGCATGGAGGCTTAGTGGTGAGCCTGTTCTCCTCTCAGGGCTGGGGGTTCCTAGTTCGAATCCCGATCAGGGTAGAGTTTCCATGTCCTCCCTTTGTCCGCGTAGGTTTCCTCCGGGTTCTCTGGGTTCCTCACAGTCCCCACAGTCCAAAAACATGAATTCAACGGAATGTTCTAAATTGCCCTGTTTGGTGCGTGTTTGTGTGTGTGGATGTATGAGTGAGCGTGTGCCCAGTGATGGATTAGCGCCCTGTCCCTGCATCTGCCCAGTGCCCAAAATGTTCTCCTCTAGTAGAGGAATAAGTGGAAGATAATGGATGGATGGATAGATAAATATAGCCGTGCAGAATTCTTTTCATATATAATTATGGCAATTAACAAAAATATCAACATGTGCGTATAGCTTATGGGTCCAAATTTCAAAGTTGTTTGTTTGGGATTTGGGAGTTTGGGGGAAAATGTGTGTAATTTTTTGGTTGAAGTAAGAAACCTAAAAGCGTTTTGTCTAACTTTAAAGCCAATTATATCTTCGCCTACTCTCCGGGTTTGGTGTCTGTAGGATTTACCGTCTTGGCGGCCAAATGAGTTTTATCCCCCCCCCCCCCCCCAAAAAAAAAAATCATAATAATAACCAAAATGTGAAGTTTGTGAACGAACTTTAAAATGCTGGCTTGGAACAGATATACGTGGCTATAAAACAACCCAAAAAAGAAAAAGAAAAAAACGGTGTAAAAAATGTTTATAATTCAAAAGAAAAGCTGGGATTGTTTATATGTTTAATGTTTATAATTCGAAATCCCAGATTGGGATTGCGAATCAGGAATCCCCAGCGCTGAGAGGAGAACATGCTAACCCTATGCCCCCGTGCCGCCCCTTTAATAATAATGGTTTCTTTGATGGAATTTGTTGCTCTATGCTGTTGTCTGATGATCAGGACCATGGACAGAGCAGGTGTTATTAGGGGGGTGGATGATCCTCAGTACTGCAGTGACACTGACCTGGTGGTGCAGGTGTGTTAATGCGTGTTGCGCTGGTAGGGGGCGCATCTAATAAGGTGTCGGACAAATGTAAGAAAAAATAATAAAAACCCTGGTTCTCTGCCGCGCCACTTTGCGATGATGTTGGCGTTCCACGTCAGACATCCTG
>JAOUQT010008342.1:0-12301 GCA_025769995.1 Xyliphius kryptos | reverse complement strand
ACCTCCTAAGACCCGAACTCTTGCTATAGCATGCGTTTTTGTCCACGCATGTGGACGCCAGGTCCTAGGAGGTTAAATAATGTGGTTAAACAAGACTTTCTTACTCTTAGATAGAAACTGCATGAAAAGTATTAAGTCAAACTTAAAAAAGTTCTGGTCCTTAAATCTGATTGGCTGAGCCGGCCAGCAGTGACAGGGTATTAATAGATTTCAATAGATTAGGTTTATATATAGTCAAAACAGAAAAAAAATGTGGAAACATGTTCTCCCCGTGTCTTCGTGGGTTTTTCAATATCTTGGATTTAGGGTGAATCGAGTGCTCTAAACTGTCCTCACAGTCTGTGTGTGTCCCAAACCCAGTAGAGGGTGAGGGTTGTATCAGGAAGGGAATCTGACAAGAAACACTTGGCCAAGTCTAAGTGAGTTCATCGCTGCAGCGCCCCCTGAATAATAAAGGGTGTAACGTCGAAAAAACAAGATGCCTTGTACAGAATATGCAATCTGTGCCAAGTTAAATATATAGCAAGACGGTTTGCTGTGTCAGTACAGTGTCCAGAGCATGGAGCAGATACCAGGAGACAGTCCAGTACACCAGGAGACATGGAGAGAACATCCACCGCCTCATCAGGAGCATGCCCAGGTGTTTTAGGGAGGTCATACAGGCACGTGGAGGACACACACACTACTGAGCCTCATTTGAACTTGTCTTGAGGAATTCCTAATCCAGACCTCCATGAGATCATTTTGATCCATTATTTTTAATGTTCTCAACACATTCCACTCCTAAATGAAGATTTTCAATTGAAATATATGATTCATTGAGATCTAGGATGTGTTCTTTTAGTGTTCCCTTTATTTTTTGGAGCAGTGTATAGTGGTGCATGTGATCTGAACCCCACTCTGCTACGTAAACAGCACAGACACACCAATGGTACATGGACATTCCAGGATCAGATTAAAATCTTTACAGTGCTGGATTTCAGACATGTAGACGCTACGGAAAAGTTTATTTGGTGATGAAGATGTGTTTGTTAAAATGAACCCAGTAACGTCCTGAGATCTGGAGATGAGCGATACTTTGGAAGCTTAATGGAAAATACTGTGAGCATCAACGCTCGATTCTTCGCGTCAGTAATCTTATTGCCTCGTGTTCTCATGTTCTCTGTCGATATAATACTGTTATCCCTTCACCCCCCTCTTGACAAATCGCAAAATACAAAATATACTTTAGGTTAATCAATATGTCAGGGGAAAAATCAATGCTAAAATCAGTAGTGGTGTCACCTTCAGGTGTGAGGACTGGAAGAGCAGAATGAACAGAGCCTTTCAGCTCCAACTGTCACCAAAATGAAACCTAATCCAACCGGCGTTGGTTATCTTATTAATTACGGCGAAGATCAGCTGCTCCCTATAGGGGGCGCCATGGTAGGATTGTGATTCAGCCTATTGATGTATAATACCAGGGGTGGAGTCTTTGCAGTATCTTTTAATGTTAGCATTAGATTTAGATTAAGCATGAATCTAGATTAGGGAGGCATGGTGGTGTAGTGGTTGGCACGTTGGCGTAGTGGTTGGCACGTTCGCCTCTCACCGCTGGGGATTCCCGGTTTGGGTGGCATTTCCATGTCTGCCACGTGCCTCGAGTCTCGCATGTTCTCGAATAAAAAGCTGACTGCCACGGCAAGATGCCAGTTTCGAATCCTGATCCGGGTGGAGTTTCCATGTCCTCCCCGTGTCCGTGTGGGTTTTCTCCCGGTTCTCCAGGTAAATTGAATGCTCTAACTTGCCCCATATAGTGTGGATGTGTGAGTGAGTGTGTGCCCAGTGATGGATTGGCGCCCTGTCCTGGGTGTATCTGCCCAGTGCACGAGATGTTCTCCCCTGGATGGGCATGGGGAGCCCCCACCGCGACCCTCATAAAGGAATAAGCAGAAGATGTTATGGATGAATGGTGGCATAGTGGTAGCACATCCTCCTCTCGGAGCTGGGGATCCTGGTTCAAATACCAATCTGGGTGAAGTTTTTAATTCTTTCTGTGTCTGCGTTGGTTTTGTCTGGGTTCTCTGGTTTAATCTCACAGTTAAATAACATGGATTCAATGGGAATTTGCTGCTCTAAGTTGCCCCTATATAGTGTGTTTGTGTGAAGGTTCAAGTGAGTGCCCATTGACAGATTGGCGCCATGTCCTGGGTTTATGCCCAGCACACGAAACGTTCTCCTTGGATGGGCATGGGGGAACAGAACCATCATCCACCCTTCTTCCCCGTCACCATAGTATGAGATTAAGATGACGAGATGAGACGAGACAACTCTATGTTTTTGGAAATTTGCAAATAGCGCCTTGGCATTTTTGGGACCCCCTTCACCTCAGATGTAAAATCTGCCCAAACGTGATCTCTGAGGGTACGTGGAGTCTAAAGGCCCGAGTGCCAGCGGGCTACTTAACACAATCACATGACAAGGACTTTAAGTTGATCTAGTGTAGGTGAAGGATGCTTAGAACAAAGCCCTCCTGCCTTCCGTTTATATACTACACCCCCATGCGGGGTGGACTGGATCGATAACTGCATGTCCAAGCATCTTGCCGCGGCAGTCAGCTTTTTATTCGTCTCCAGCCGCTCTGCTGAGTGGACATAAAACGGAAACAACAGAATGACAGATTGATAGGCGGTTCGGAGAAAGAGAGAATCTCTCCATCAAAAGATTCCTCATGGTCTCAGTTCTGACGGGTGATGGGGGAAGGGGACATGACGGTGGTCGGGGTAAAGTGGACATGAGGAGGCAAATGATCGAACGACAGAAGGTGACTGGAGGTTAATGAAACGCATGCACCTCTTAATGGGCGACGACTATAAACCCTGGTTTTGACACCTCTGGGGAGGGGGAGGGATTTTTTGTGAATTTAAATCCACAGCCTGATACTGTATTGGAGACAATGTGAGGGAGGTGAGATGGAGATGGTGAGGACATGTACAGAGGAGGGACGAGATTAAAATTGACCAGGCCCACCAGGCAGGAGAGGAAGGTCAAAAAGGAAGATCATAAATGTGGTAAAGAGAATGTGTCGGTGGTTGGGGTGATGGAGGAGGATAAGCAGGGCAGCCCAAGATGGAGAATGATGATCCTCTGTGGCGCCACCTGATGGGTGGACAGATATACAGTATATGGATTAGCTGGAGATGCTCCAGTTCATTCAACTTCGTGGAAACAGAGGAGAAACTTGACGGACCAACGTACCGACCTGACCTCATGTCTATCAAACATCAATTGGAATGAACTTGAATGGCGATTGAGAGCAAGGGAGGGGACTATCAGTCTGAACGTTGAGGGTTCATATCCCAGGTCCACTGAAATTACCAATGTGGGCCCTTAAGCAAAGGCCATTACAACAATTAAGTGTCTGCCAAATGACCATTCCTGGTTCGAATCCCGATCTGGGTGGAGTTTCCATGTCCTCCCCGTGTCCGTGTGGGTTTTCTCCTGGTTCTCCGGTTTCCTCCCAAAGTCCAAAAACATGGATTCCAGGTAAATTGCTCTGAATTGCCCCGTATAGTGTATTTGGGCCTGAGTGAGTGTGTACCCAGCGATAGAATGGTACCCTGTCCTGGGTCTGAGATGTTCTTCCCTGGATGGCTATGGGGAACCCCACCGTGACCCTAGTAGAGGAATAAAGTGGAAGAAGTTGGATGGATATTGGATTCCAGATAAATTGAATGCTCTAAATTGCCCCGTATAGTGTGTATGTGTGTGTGTGTGCTCAGCGATGGATTGGCGCCCTGTCCTGGGTGTATCTGCCCAGCACCCTAGATGTTCTCCCCGTATCCGTGTGGGTTTTCTCCTGGTTCTCCAGTTTCCTCTTACAGTCCAAAAACAAAGATTGAAGGTATATTGAATGCTCTAAATTGCCCCATATAGTGTGTGTGTGAGTGAGTGAGTGTGTACCCAGCGATGGATTGGCGCCCTGTCCTGGATGTATCTGCCTAGCACCCTAGATGTTCTCCCCATATCCGTGTGGGTTTTCTCCTGGTTCTCCGGTTTCCTCCCACAGTCCAAAAACAAGAATACCAGGTAAATTGAATGCTCTAAATTGCCCCGTATAGTGTGTATGTGTGTGTGTGTGTGCCCAGCGATGGATTGGCACCCTGTCCTGGGTGTATCTGCCCAGCACCCTAGATGTTCTCCCCGTATCCGTGTGGGTTCTCTCCTGGTTCTCCGGTTTCCTCCCACAGTCCAAAAACAAGGATTGAAGGTAAATTGAATGCTCTAAATTGCCCCATATGGTGTGTATGTGTGAGTGAGTGTGTACCCAGCGATGGATTGGCGCCCTGTCCTGGATGTATCTGCTCAGCACCCTAGATGTTTCCTCCTGGATGGGCATGGGGAACCCAAACGCGACCCTGGTAGAGTAGAATAAACGGAAGATAATGGATGGATGGGATATATCACCTCGTCCAACATCAGTGTCTGACCCTACAAATAATACTTTGAGGTCTGAAGGCCAATCGAATCCTCGCACCAGAACCTCGACTGGTGTACGGGCGCACTGCAAAGAGAACAAGCCTTCCCAAACTGCTAACCTCAGCATCTGTCTGTACTTATATACTGTAAACACAAAGTTATCCCTCAGTGGAACTAATACCATTATGCTTACATTTAATAATTACGAGGAAAACGTCCAGAAACGTTTACGCAGACTGTTTATCAAAGGCGACAGTGTAATAGTTTGATATATGGACATGATCCGACTGCCAGGTGGAGTGCCTGCGTTATCTCGTAATACTTCTGAAGCGGTTTCCTCAGAGACGCGAGCCTTGTTTATTGTATGTCCTGCCCGAGTGGTGGTCGGGAATTGAGGAGAACATTGCCTGATTGTTCTATTGAGAGTCTGATAAGTGTGTTGATTGCTTATCGGAAAACTGCACGGAATGATGACTGAAATCGAATCTCCTGATATGAAGAGGTATGTCTATTAGGACAAGAAGATTGCACCCTAATTAAATACCCCGCCGTCGAGTAACCATCTCCCAGTTCCGTGATTTCTGGAAATCCCCACGGCGGTGCACATCAATGCTATCTGATGTGGAGCCTCCGGAGGATCAGAACAGTGTCATATAGTCAGACCCGAGCTTTGATGATGCAGCTCGAGATTGCTAGACCGAGTCATTACTCTGCCGTCTGCTCCTACAGGCTGGTGGGGTTCAATTCAAGCCCTTAAACTGGGGGGAGGTAGGTTTGAGATGACCGGTACAATTAAAGAGGTACATGTCATAAGCCGTGACATTGACATCGTCACTCGAGGCGCTCCAGCAGCCATGCTTCAGGTGGCAATATCTGAAATGTTATTCTCCAGCCGTTATTGCATTTGCTCTAAAAATCAATTTTACAAGCAGAATAAAGTTAATGCTGCCCTGGCAACGGCCATTGATCAAGCCAGCCAGAAAAACCCATAACACCCAGTTAGGTGGCTTAGACTACTAATGTAACAGCCCGGTTAATGGGCGTAGTCAAATTAATGGTTTGACCCCTAGTACCTCAAAACAACAGCCGGTTGATCTGTACTATGACGCCAAAGCCAAATCTCATCTTCTCTCTTTCTCATCCATCCTTTACTAGGGTTACATTTAGCAGACGCTTTTATCCAAAGTGACTTACAAATATCCCAACTTGATGGCTGGGGTCAGAACACAGGGCCGATACAGCACCCTGGAGCACTGAGAGTTAAGAGTCTTCCTCAAGGACCCACATTGGTAGCTTCAGTAGACCTGGGATTTAAACCTACAACCCATAGATTGCTAGCCCAACACCTGCCTCGCTAGCACATGGTTACTGGGGTTCCCAATGCCAATCCAGGGGGGAGTAAACCGGAAAACCCAAAGAAAGCCCATGCGGAGACGGGAAGCTTCTAGAAACTCCACCCAGATAGGGATTCGAACCTGGATCCCCAGCGTTGAGAGATGCATATGTTAACCATCATGCCACCCAAAAGGATCCAAGACCCTTGAGCAATGAGGGTTAAGGGTCTTGCTCAAGGACCCACATTGGTAGCTTCAGTAGACCTGGGATTTGAAGCTACAACCCATAGATTGCTAGTCGAACACCTGCCTCCCTAGCACCGGTTCCCCCGTGGTTACTGGGGTTCTCCATGCCAATCCAGGGAAAAGGTAACTGGAGAACCCAAAGAAATCCCATGCGGAGACGGTAAGCACCTAGAAACTCCACCCAGATAGGAATTCAAACCTGGATCCCCAGCGCTGAGAGATGCATATGTTAACCACTATGCCATCATGCCACCCAAAAGCATACAGCACCCTTGACCAATGAGGTTTTACGGGTCTCAAGGACCCACATTAGGAACTTCAGTGGACCTGGGAGTTGAAGCTACAACCCATAGATTGCTAGCCGAACACCTGCCTCGCTAGCACATGGTTACTGGGGTTCCCCATGGCAATCCAGGGGGGAGTAAACCGGAGAACACATAGAAATCCCATGCGGAGACGGGAAGCACCTAGAAACTCCACCCAGATAGGAATTCGAACCTGGATCCCCAGCGCTGAGAGATGCATATGCTAACCATCATGCCACCCAAAAGGATGCAGCACCCTGGAACAATGAGGGTTAAGAGTCTTCCTCAAGGACCCACATTGGTAACTTCAGTAGACCTGGGAGTTGAAGCTACAACCCGTAGATTGCTAGCCCAACACCTTGACCACATCGCTACCGCCTTCCTAATACCGGTTCCCCAAATCAGATCATTCATTATCTTCTGCGTAATCCTCTACGAGGGTCGGGGTGGGGTTCCCCATGCCCATCCAGGGGAGAACGTCTCGGGCGCTGGGCAGATACACCCAGGACAGGGCACCAAGTTGAACTTGGAACTTGATTGGTGTTTCTTGCGTTGTAGTTCATTAGCGCCTGGTTCAATCTGACCACTAGTCCTACAAGTTCAGTTCTAAGACTGAAAGAAAGGGTTCCTTTGTTGAAAGTGATGCTTCCACTTAACAAACAAGTGAAAGAGCCTAAAGTATAATGCATTCAGGCGTTTATCTTCACTCTCCTAATAATCAACCCACACTTTCATTACCTGCAGGTTCCATATGGCATTCAGCACAATAATGTTTTGGGTATCTGCAGGCCTTTATAGCAGTGCCTATTGTGCTAAATATATTTGCTCTGCTTAACATCCATCCCCATGCAATCTTTCAACATCCTTACAGTTCTTATGAGCGCCGGCGGCGGTTCGACCTGGATGGGTATTATTGGGTATATGTACAGGCTTAATAACGATTAGGGGTTCCATGGGAGTAATCTGGTTCCTGTAATGCTGGAATCCGTTCTGCTGAAGTTAAAGGTAATTTGTGTATATGAAGCCTGACCCCTCGACTCCGGAGTTGTTTCTGACCTGCGGTATTGTTATTGTTGCTCCTGCAGGAAACTGCAGAACAATATACAGTAAAGACGGTTGTAATGCTGGTTTTATGCAGCATTAAAGCTTTCTAAAGTGATCGGATGTGATGAGATTAGTTTAATCAATCCATCAATTTGATCAGTGGTGGGCTGTCAGGGCCTTCAATGTCCTCTCTGATGGTTTGAAAATATCACAGAATTGTATCATCATTTACAAGGGTCGCGGTGGGGTTCCCCATGCCTATCCAGGGGAGAACGTCTCGGGAGCTGGGCAGGTACAGCCAGCACAAGGCGCCAATCCATCGCAGGGCACACACACACAGATTATGGGGCAATTTAGAGCATTTAATTTATCTTGGATCCATGTTTTTGGACTGTGGAGGAAACCGGAGAACCTGGAGAAAACCCATGCGGACACGGAAAGGACATGGAAACTCCACCCAGATTGGGAATCGAACCGGGAATCCCCAGCGCTGAGAGGCGAATAAATGAGTGAATAATATTATATGTTAAATATACACATTAAATTAAACGTTTGACTGTAGACGTGGGCCGCACGGTGCCTTAGCGGTTAGCACGTTTACCTCTCAGTGCTGGGGAATCCCAGTTCGAATCCCGATTATGGTTTCCATGTCCTCCCCGTGTCCGCGTGGGTTTCGTCCCACAGTCCAAAAACATGGATTCCAGGTAAATTGAATGCTCCAAATTGCCCTGTATAGTGTGTGTTCATGTGTGTGTGGATGTGTGAGTGTGCCCAGCGATGGTTTGGGGCTTTGTCCTGGGTCCGAGATGTTCTTGTCTGGATAGGCATGGGGAACCCCACCGCGACCCTAATAGAGTAATAAGCAGAAGATAATGGATGGATGTATATCGTATTCTTTATTTGTGGCTACATGAGTATAGCAGAGTGGGTATGAATGAGGATTCCACAAGAATATCTTTATCACCCGCCGATGGGATCTGAAGTGCTTTGCGGCATGTGAGGTTAACGCTAATAATGGCTGCACACGGTAATCAGGCGGAGCTGCGTCAAGTGCGCTAATTATCCATAATCAACGTCCAGTGCAGACTAATTATGACTACGATCACATTCGGGTTTAAAGCCCAGCATTCAGGATTGTTTAGACCAGTAGTTTTCAACCTGTGGGCCACGGTTCCCCAGTGGGCCACAGATGTACTGCAAGGGGGCCGTAGACCAAAAATGCTAATATGCTGAGCTATCATTTTGATTACTAACTAGTAAGTTAGCTACTTTAGTCCAAGCTGTTGTCTTGTGTACACATCATGGATAAATGGTTAAAAACAGGGTCTTTTGTTGTCAAAGACCCTGTTTTTAACCATTTATCCATGATGTGTACACAAGAAGCTGGACCATCTACAAGTGAAGCATCCACTGTATCTCTTACTGAGAGAACCGAGAAAAGCATTTGGTGAGTGACAGCAAATGGCAACAACATTTTTTCTGGGGGGCTGTGGAGTTTTGGGCTGGGTTAAGAGGGCCTTGGGTTGCAAAAGGTTGGGAACCCCTGGTCTAGACGGACTGATGTACCAGCGTACCGCATGTACCCTCCATCACAATACCACATCAGTGTTGTAGGTACAGAAAATGATCTGGTGCCATCTACTATCTGCTCAGTGGCAGGACTTTCCAGCCGGGTGGCGGTACAGATATCGATACCGTCCCTACTGTGAATCTAAGGCCTGACACGGAGTGTCATTACACTGAGCTTGAAAGGGAGAGATCGACTGAGCAAGGGAGAGAGGGAGACGGAGATCTATTGTGGGCTTAAGATGCGCGGTAAGTGCAGTAGATTAGAGCACTCTGTACTTCCACTGTCTCGGCCGCTACACCTTAATGTGTGCGAATGAATTCTAAGTGCTGAGAATTCGAACGGCAATGAGGCCCTGCATTTGGTTTACGGTGGAGGCTCCTCACACGGGGCGCCAGGTTTATATGACTTCCTACCTGGTGTGTGTCTGACGAACACACACACACACACACACACACACACACACTACTCTTCGTGGCTTCTCAATCAGGGAGCCGAAAATATATTTAGATCTTACTGCTTTACCAACCAAAATGCTCGAATGGAACTCGGTAGGGAATTGGTGACACTCATATTGCGCGCGCGCGCGTGTGTGTGTGTGTGTGCGCGCGAGACAAGGCTAATGAGGAGTGCTGCTCTAATTGCTGCGTCTTTCACACCCTTCTCCACTTGAGACGCCCCGGGGGAAATGATGAAGGGATTAGAGGAGGATGAAAGTAAAGAGGGAGCGAGACGGGCACTCTGCATGCCTGGCATCGTGTTAAGCATGACCTTAGGTCAAGCCTCCACTTGTCCCTCCCGAAGGGGGTGTCCTTTCTCTCTCTCTCTCTCTTGCGAGTGCACTCCTGCACACACACCCTTCACCTGTGTTAACAATCTGATATTGCACTATACCCTTTTGCGTTCTCTTCCCATCCCATTCTCTCACTTCGGTCCCCGTTGTTCCCACAACACTGCGGAGGTTCTCCCTGCGCCTGAAGGGTGACCCCATGATGTTTTCCAGAGTGCAGACCGTAACATGAGACAGGGACTGTGTCTGGCTCTCTCGAGCTGCAGGAGACAAGCAAACACAACCAAAGGAAACTACAGTACAGAATCCAAAGAACCCCAATAGCCGAGACGGAGTAGTCCTCGTTCCAATCCCAATCCGGGAGGAGTTTACATGTTTTACTCTTGTCCTTCTGGATTTCCTTTGGGTTCTCCGGATTCCTCCCACTGCCCAAAAGAAACCGGATCTCGAGGATGGGGATGGAGAACTCTTTGGCAGGTTCATCAATTCCCTTCAATTACCATGAATTGCACTCGATTATGCACCACCCTCGAGCGGGTCCGTCCGTCCACACCGCCGTCGCCCCCACTATCAGAGGAACCATTATGAATCACTGAATGTGTAGGAAGCTGCCGCAAGAGGGGTTGGATTCTTCAAAGTTTTGTATGTTCTCTTCATATCTAAATAGGTGGAGTAGTGTAACTATGATGTAGATCCAAGTCACCCATGTAGATTCAAGTGTACCCATCAGAACGTGTTTGGAACACAGACTCGGACCCAATCCACTGCCCCACTGCGCTGCCCTCTATGGGGCACTAAATCCATGTGTAATTATTGGGGTGATTAGGGATCAGTTCTGAGGGTGTGACCAGTTTGAGAGCTCTTGGGTAACTAATCTTAAACCCAAATCTAGACTCTCTGGGGGTTCCGGCTCGGGTATTCTGGTACCTTTTTTTTGGATAGCAGAAGTTGAAACAAAGGGTTGGGTGGGGTGTGTTGGATGTTCTGATCAGCTCTAGGCTTAGATTAAAAAAAAGTTCATTCAATACATTTTACTCAATTTACGTTGTTTGTTTTTTTTTGGGACCTTTGTCATTAGTATGCGACACAGCCGTGTTCCTATTGGTACACAGCGCAATGCTGTGGCTAATTAACTCTCGGTGCGAGTGTCCGATCAAACAAAGGACCTGGTTCATTCGAAATGGCTTAATAATCAAAAACGGTACCCTTCCGCGTCCTGTACGTACGTTATTCTGTCACAAATCCAATAAATGTGTTGGGCTTCGGGGCTGCGCTATTAAGAACGGCCTCAGAGTTTCCCCAGGGACTAATTAACATGGCTGGGAATTACTGCTTATTGGATCGGGTAACATTTAAAATAAAGCATATTGAATCTCTACCTAACGACCAAATATGACTTTTTTTTAATGTCTTTTTTTTTTTTTTTTTGACTGAAAAGCCACAGGCGTTCGATAGCACAATGATGCAACGGGATAATTAGATACCTTCTGATGTACTAAGCTACACAGTTCCTTTACATTTACATTCAGCGTGTGCTCTTGAGTGACTTCGTCTCCTCCTAAGTGGCCATTTTCCTTATGTGAGTATCGACGAGCTGCAGAATAAGTCCACCATTTAGTTAAACCCCTGATGGAAGTTATTGCTAGTGAAGATAAATTTCTTTAGAGTGGTGTTACTGAGATCTGGACCCTTATGGCCTTGCACAATCCAGGAGTTGACCTCATGAGGCCAAGATGACGGAGATTTAGGATTGGGTTGGGTTCAAGTCATTAATTTATAGCATGCTTTTTACAACAGTGTGTTGTCACAAAGCAGCTTTACAGAGTTCCCAAGTCCCCCAAGTGCAGGCCGAAGCGACAGTGGCAAGAAAAAAACGTTATGATATTTTTTAGAAAGAAACCTTGGGAGAACCAGGGCTCAGTGGGGGACTCATCCTTCTTGAGCATCAGTGTAGGACCGCCATGTACAGATTGTGTATCAGTCCATATGTGTCCATATTAAACAATAGTAAACATTATATAAGCTTTATGAGTCCATCCCCTCAGTCCAACAGAAGTCCAGGTTCCTTTCTATAATCGTCGTATCCGCGGTGCTCCGGCAGCCCCATAGACGAGGAGGCGGAGACCTCAGAAAAACCGACAAGAAACACAGTAAGAGCCAATAAAGCACCGTGATTATGTAATAAATGTGGTATGATTGGCACACAGTGCGGCATGGGACTCTGACTAGAGCA
This sequence comes from Xyliphius kryptos, assembly GCA_025769995.1. Taxonomy (NCBI): domain Eukaryota; kingdom Metazoa; phylum Chordata; class Actinopteri; order Siluriformes; family Aspredinidae; genus Xyliphius; species Xyliphius kryptos. The sequence goes on along the minus strand of JAOUQT010008342.1, from coordinate 324 downwards.
GCAGAACTAAAAGGGGAAGATACTGCAGACTCTACTAAGTCGAGAGGGCCCCCCAGAATAGCTTCATTCCAGCGCCCCCCACAATAATGAGGAGGGTGAGGAGGTGAAATCCCAGATCAACCCAACAGCCAAACCTAAGATCTACACCTTTAACCCTTTAATGTCCTCACCATGAAAAAAAGCTAAGGGAATTTTTTAATTATTTTTTTAAATTTGTTTGGGGCATTAATAAAAACAATTGGTGTTGTTTTTTTTTTAATGGACTACCCAGTTTTCAAATGATTATGATGGCACTTAGTGGTAACATCAGAACAAGAACCAGGA
>JAOUQT010008333.1:0-12301 GCA_025769995.1 Xyliphius kryptos | reverse complement strand
CTCACATTTCCACAAAAGGAAAATAATAGTTGTTCTCCGGAGGCAATGGTGGTCTATAAAGCTGTAGGCATGTATTTTCGCTTGCACTGATGTGTTCTCTCGGGAACATCACTCAAACGGTTATAAAAGCATTGACACAGCGGGTCACAATTTCAGTGGAAAAAGAACAACTCTGCTCATGTCGATGTGCTGCTGTATTTTTTAAAATTCTGTCTTTAAAGACAAAAACAAGACTGCCTTAATATTGATAGTAGCTTGTAACTCATATGCTTTGTTATGTACAGAATCAGGTTTCTCCAGCATTTATAAATCAGCCACGTCTTAAACATTGTTAATGTTCGTCTGGAGAAATCTTGCCCGAAATGTCATTTTCTTTAAATGTATTATTTACAGTAAGGGGGCACTTGATTATGTGAAGCATATTTTTAAACGTGGGAAGGTTTAGTGTGTAACAGAATTGATTTACTGACCCATATTTCAGGTTAATGTTCAGCTCATTTGTGGCAAAATCACCTAAAGATCAGAGCAGGATCAGCTATCATTAAACACACATTCTGAGCTGGACCTCCGCCTCCTCTTCTTTATATTATGATACAGTTTTCACATCGCAAATCAACTTTGTTTTCCCGTTGACGTGCTGGACAAAGGCATTTGTACTGTAAAAATGTACAACGGACAAATTAATTGCTTAGGAATTTTAGGGAGGAGCAGAAAGGGAGGTGTGTTGAACAAGTGAGAAATGCACTGAGATGGGAAGAGACAGGAAGATGCATTAAAAGAGGAAGAAAGAGAGAGACTTTGCAGTTTTAGGAATATGGCAGCCATCATACGAGGTGGAACGTGAGCTAGTTTCCATGCCAACACTGTCAGGGTGCAGCGGGTTTTCAAGCTCAGTGGTCACAAACCCAAGGAGGGGTTTTAAGTGGGCATACCGCATTGATCTCTATCACATCATTCCTTTTGGCACCGAAACCCATTTATGGTCCTTGTACAGTGAACAAAGCATTGTTTTAAAAATTCAGGATTTTAAATGTACATTGTTTTTATGGAATATTAGGTACAGTTACATAGCTTCACATTTATTAGACTTTATCGGCATGGTACTTGACTCTGTAACAGTAGAATAGATGCATATTACATTTGCTTTTAAGTATATGTTAAAATTGTTAAAAACAAAATACCCTAAAACATAAATATTCACATATTAGAGTATGGAATGGTATGAATATCATGTTAATTCCATTCTGGCATGAATACAAGGATCAATTAGTTGATATCTGGACCCCAAAGTACACTTTTTACTAGCCGGATTACGCTCATGGTGGCCATCTGCAAGGCGGCCATTTTGGATTCAACTTTACTTTTTTCAATGGGAAGGGCTTCATGTGACACATCAAACATTTAGAGAATTTCACAAGAAAAACAATGGTGTGCTCATTTTTAACATAGCTTTGTTCATCATCGAGTTATTGACACGTTTGTGACCTGGAGCAACGGCAGTAACTCACTAAAAGATGTACTCAAAACGCTGCCCATTGTGTTAAATTGTCAATGCAATTCTCTTTTTGCACTCTTGACACATCGAGGGCAATCCTGCTGAAGAAAGGCTACCACAGACCTACAGTATTTTTTGTTTCAGGTGGTATGTGGTAGGTTTTTTTTCTGCGGGATTTCTCTCGGTGTGTTTAGGTTGGGAGAAGATGGCAGATTGCCACCATGGGCGTCACCCGTCCTAAAATGTTTCCCCCCTTTTATGAACTAATATTTCAAAAACGGTAAGGTGAGATATATTTATGGTGGCATGGTGGCTTGGTGATTAGCATGTTCGCCTCTCAGCGCTGGGGATTCCCAGTTCGAATCTCGATCTAGGTGGTTTTCTCCATTTCCGAGTGGGTTGTCATCCAAACACATGGATTTAAGGTAAATTAGGTGTTCTAAATTGCCCCATATAGTGTGTGGTTTTTTGTGGTTGTGTGAGTGAGTGTATTGCCTGCGATAGATTGGCACCCTGTCCTGGTTGAATGTGCTCAGTGCCCAACACATTCTCCTCTGGATGGCCATGGAGACCCAAGTGGAGGATTAAGTGGGAGATAATGAATGAATAATATGACCTCAAAGGCCACCATTCAAGTGTCAACTATAAAAGAACATGCTTTGTGTTCAGCAATTGAGTTTCAGGGTTTCAGTGTTCAGCTTGTGATACTTTTCTTGTTTTATCAGTGTGATGTCCAATCTAATAAATAACCAAACCAAATCTGTAAACTCAAGCAATGCTCAGCCAAATCAAATGAGATTTTTGTTGTCAAACCCTTTCTTCTGCAAGGAAATCAAACAGATTTTTTATGATTTTATAAGATTTAATACGATTGTGTTGACATCTTAAATTTGGTTACTTGTTGGAAATCTTTTGATTCATTTTCCTCGATGCCTTAAGGTTCCGAATTAACAGGAATTTGATTGCCGAGCCGAATATATTTTGCTCTGCCGAATCCTTGTGTAGTGGAAAAGAGTAGGAATGATTTGTAATGTGCACTGGCACTGTAACCAGAATTCACACCTTGCTTTGTTCGTTGCATAACTAATCATCTGGGGCAGGATGCTGCTGACACCTCAGGCTGACATATTCCACTTTAAAAAAATAAAAAATGGTAATGAATCACGGTTAATATATTATACATGGAAGCAAAGAGAACATGTGAGAGTGGAGAGACTTAGCTGAGTGTGTCTTATCTTTCAGACAGGGGAGGTGTGGGTTCAGCACTCCACACATTGCTCAACACGCCTTTCCCGATAACGTGACAGTTGTGGTTTTTAATGCCACATTGCCCGCAGTTTCAGCCGCTGGATAAGTCCTGCTGTAGATGCTTGTCAGACAAACCACCTTTCATATAGAATTATTGGTGGAGAGCCTCATGAAATGGGCTCTAGCTTTTTGGAGCCGTATGTGCTAGCAGCTCTGCAATTCCACTGTTTGCTTGTTGAGTCTTAGCAATAGTTTTAGGATTTGCTGACGTGGATTAGTGGTTTGTCATTTTCGTTCTACCAAACTCCATTATATTCTTTATTTTGCGATCATAATCAGAGTGCAAAATTCACTTTGTAACTCTACTGAGTTGCTCATTTATATAAAATGATTTAAGTTGCTAAAACACTTCACAGTGATGCTTATTTAGAGGAATGTCCCTTGAAGTCTTACAGCTATTTGCAACTGCAGTTAACTTGTGTAATGTGCTAATTATTTTATGACTTGAGTTTGCTACAACAAACAAGCAGACTTGTCAAGCCCACTCAGGTAAATAAAATAAGCAGTTGGAAATCAGATTTCATGCTGCTTGTCAGTGCTGCTAATGATGAAATATTAAGAAAGTGTACTTCTGTAGTAAAGAGGCAAAGCAGGGCTGTTTAAGGACCAGGGAGGCATTATATACATCAGGAACTGTCGTAAAACAAGCAAAGCTAAATTTTGGAAATCATAGGAATAATATGTATTATATAAATATTTCTAAGAAAAAAAATTGTATCACTTCCTATGAATCCGGCCTTTATAATGCATTATAAGTGCATTTATAATGCATTCATATTGCTTAAAACATGTCATAAACCTTTTTTACATAGATGTTCATGATCATAGTCATAAATTGTTAACAATTTGACATAAGGCTTTATAACCCAATGTGACATAATGCATTATAGTCCAAACTTATTTAAACTTTTGATTTCTTAGATGTTTAGTCATTCTTAGTTGAAACAAGATGATTACACATTACTTAAAGTCTATAAAGAGCATTTATAAGTTTAAGGCCTAAGTATAAATTTATAAGGCCTAATGTACTACCACGTATACAGTTTTTTTCAAAGAGGTCATTAACGACAACACGTTACTTTATGAAAGCTTTAATAAACAATTATGGGCGCTTACAAAGTCCTTTTAAGGAAAAGCACATATTAAACACAAATATTATAAAACATATACATAAAGGGACATTAACAAAGGCATACGGCAAGTATTCCAAATCATTATAAATACTTTTTAAAGTATTATAAATGTGTTACTAATGCATTATAAATATCGGATTTATGTAAAGTGTTACCAAAACTTATTATTTTCGAAAATATAAAACATATTGCAGCTGTTCCTAACTAGGGATAAAACGATTCATTGTTTTTTCCAATTAATCATGCTAAAAAGTGTTAGAATGAATTCATCATAAGAGCAAATTAATATTGTCATGACAACATTCATTCATTCATTCATTATCTTTCGCTTATTTCTTTATGAGGGTTGGGGGGTTCCCCATGCCCATCCAGGGGAGAACGTCTCAGGTGCTGGGCAGATACACCCAGGACAGGGCGCCAATCAATCACTGGGTACACACTCATTCACACAGTCTCACACACACATACACACACTATACAGGGCAATTTGGAGCACTCAATTTACCTTCATGTTTTTGTAATGTGGGAGGAAACCGGAGAACCCGGAGGAAACCCACGCAGACACGTGGAAAACATGCAAACTCCACCTAGATAGGGATTTGAACCGGGAATCCCCAGCGCTGATAGGCGAACGTGCTAACCACTTAGCCACTGTGCTGCCCCATGACAACATTAATTGAAAGACTAGATTGCGTTGCATCAATTTTGCTTTTATTAAACACATTTTTAAATGATTTTTTTTTCTTTATAATCATATGTACCCATTTTATAAAAGCAATAAGCAATAAGATTGTGTTATTTTAAATGAATCATGAGAAATACGTGTTACTGTACTCCAATTCACTTTACGTCACACCTCATAACACTTTGTTTTTGTGATTTATTCACAATAATACATACCCCCTCTTGTTTTTCAAACAATAAAATCTGTAATTGTCTCATCCCTACTCTGAACATGTATTTCACAAACAAGTACTGGCAAGAGTGGACAGCTGACCTTTGAAATATTTAAATAGCTTTTTTAAAATGCCACTTTTTTAAATGTTAAACTGTGCATTGAAAAAAATGAAGAATCTTTACAGCTTGTTTTTGGGGGTATTATTAATGTTGCTATACTAAGGATATTAGTTTAAATAATGCACATAATTATCCATCATCATACATGCTGTACATTTATATGTGAATTTTCTTTTTTATTATTAATTTAAATTTTGAGTTACACACAGTGATGGGAGGACATTTGCCTGGAGCGATGGGCAGCCCGGGGAGCAATTGGGATTAGGGGCCTTGCTCAAGGGCACTTCACTTGGGCATCTTTAGTTTAAATGTCATGCTTTATTGATTTAATTATTCACTGTGAATCCTTAGATGGCTAGCCAAACACCCTAACCAATAAGCTCCCACACCCTAAGTCTTAATTCACCCTATCTTTTTATTTTAAATCAAATGGTTTCTTTGAAAGAGATGTGTTTTCAGTTATTTCTTGAGAATTCTGAATGCCACTGCATTCCGGGTTTTACATAAGATCATTCCACTGTTTAGCTTTTTTTTTTTAAAGCTATGTATGTAAAAAGGGTGCGTGAATTAAAAAAATCTAATCTAAAAACTTTTGCTGATCATAAAAATCCTCTGTCAGTTCTCAGGTTTGAACGTGGTTCATAAAATTGAATGACAAAACCAAAAACTTTAAAATACTCCTTGCTTTTCTTTGACGATGCTAATTGGTCTCAGATATTGAGTATGACACATTAAGAGAACCACACAGTTGGAGAACATTAATTTCCCATTACTGTTAGTTTCATATCTTGTCATACCTGCTGTGCCTTTCACGGGTGGAGGGCACAAGAGCATAAAACTATTGTGAAACTTATGGAAAAAGGAATGGGAACAGCACAAAGCCAGCATATTTTAACAGCCAGCTTTGTGTCTGACAGTGAACCTTGCTTCATTAGTTCTAGTGCATCCACAGTGAGCAGTAATGCAAAACTTGATTGAAATTATTTAGATGAGCTATTAACTGGTAAAACCCTGGGGCTGATGAAGTCTGCCTTTTAAAACGGAACCATTGATGTCCCTTTTTCCGAGTCCGGCGATTTGAGATTGACTTTCTGATAGAGGGAATGCATTATAGTTCTTGGCTTTGGTTCAGTGATTCTAGGCAAAGCAAATGGGAGCCAGGCAAAGGAAATTTGGAAAGAGTATAATCGATTAAGCATTAATAAAGAAAAGAAGAAGAGCAATGAGGTTGCATCTGAGTAATTGAATTTGGTGAAAATTAGCGGGGCTTGAATGGATTCCATATTTGAACGCGAGGACGCTTGTGGGCAACAACACTCGTAATGGCTCTCTTGAGATAAGAGACCGCATCCGGTCGACATGTTTACCAGACTTTGCAGCATTGCTGATAAGGTTGATTTTTGCATTTCCTGGTTCCTGGCCAGTCTTTTTGCCACATAACTTTGTGTTGTTCTTATTTAATAAGTGAAAATTAATAAGCAAACCGGTGTGAAAGGAAATCTGTGGAGAAAATGATTTCATAATTAATGTTAAATGACAGTTGCTCCAGGTTTAGGCTATCAATGCTCAAGGAAGATGAGTTCCCTGCAGAGCCTTGGTCTTCCCAAGGTTTCTTTCTAAAAATCAACATTACAGGGAGTTTTTTTTTGCCATTGTTTATAGCAATAGAAAAACACTATAAATGACAACCGTTTGCACAGCGACACAGTATTGCACATATGATAATTGAATGGTTATTGTATGATTGTTTTATTGTTATTTTGGGAATTACTGAGAGCAGTTCTGATTGTACAGTCTAACTGCATCGGGAATGAATGACCTGCGGTAACGCTCCTTAGCACACTTTGGATGACACAGCCAGTCAGTGAAGTCGCTGCCCAGTGCCACTAGTCTCAACAGTGAGTTATAGCGATTGGCGTACGATGGCCAGTGCGAAAATCACTACTTCCTAACTGTGTCTGATATTTAACAGCTACCCTTACACAGCCGCGGTATCATTCCTCCGAAGCGAAACCATCCACCAATGGCTGAAGAGATTGCAGCAAAAAAGCACGCAATGCTGAAGCTCAAAGACGCCGTAGAGTGTAAATGTCAGAGGAGCAGCTAAACAAGCAACGTGAAGCTAATGCTGTAAGGCAATGCAGGCAACGTCAACAGCAAAGAGGACATGTGTCTAAATGCGTCCGATTCTACAGCACCGCTACAGCACCGAAAATTTTAACGATGAAGGAACTGAAGAAGGTTATGTTGCCAAATAAGAAAATCAGTAAAACGTGCCTGTAAATGTGCTTGTCATCTGGGCGTAGCTTTGCTTTCGGTGTATAATGTTATTTCCGATTCAATTCCTCTTATCATATATATATATATATATATATATAAATACAATTTTAACCCTTAAACACACCCCTGGTTTCCTTCACTTACCAAGTACTGCAATCAATCTTCACTTATTAAAGTTAGTAAATTAACTAAGAGGACTAAGAATCTGTCCTAGTTCTCTGTGCAAAGTCCCCTAATTAATTCTATGAATGTATCGTTGGTAAATTAACCATGAACAGAACGTGTTAAACTGAATGACTCATTGAACTATTTAAATTTCATTATTTCATTCTGCTGATGAGGGAGTCAATTAGCTTTTCTCAGCTTAGAAGCTTCTTGTGAAGATCTTTTAAAGCTTAGTCAAGCTTAGTGTTAACACTTAGACACACACACACACACACGCACACTTTGACACACACACATTATTGGCATTTGATAAAGGTCATTACAGTTTCTCACTGGTTAATCAGCCTGATCTTAAACTAGATATGTAACAGAAACACAGAGCAATTTATAAAAAATAAAATAAATTAAAAAACTTTTTCTTAACAACACCACATGGCATCCCTGTATTTAATACTGTGTGTAACCTGCTGTCAAGATGAAGCCTTAACCTATTTATAGTGAGATATTAATACACTATATTAACAGAAGTTTTCGCTCACCCATCCAAATTACCCGAATCAGGTGTTCCAATCACTTCCATGACCACAGGTGTATAAAATCAAGCACTTTGGCACGCAGACTGTTTTTACAAACATTTATGAAAGAATGGGTCGCTCTCAGAAACTTGAATTCCAGCGTAGGAGTGAAATAGGGCACCAACTGTGCAACAAATCCAGTCCTGAAATTTCCTCGCTTCTAAATATTCCACAGTCACAGTGTTTAGGAATGACAGCAACTCAGCCACAAAGTGGTCGCGTAAACTGACGAAGCAGAGTCAGCGGATGCTTATACGCAGAGTGCGAAGAAGTCGCCAACTTTATGCAGAGTCAATCACCACAGAGCTCCAAACAACGTGGCTTTCTGATTAGCTTAAGAACAGTGCACAGAGAGCTTCATGGAATGGGTTTCCATGGTTGAGCAGCTGCGAACAAGCCATACATCACCAAGTGCAATGTAAAGCGTTGGATGCAGTGGTGTAAAGCACGCCGCCACTGAACTCTAAAGCAGAAAAGACGCATTCTCTGGAGTGACGAATCATGCTTTTCCGTCTGGCAATTTGATCGACAAGTCTGGTTTTGGCGGATCCTACGGGAACAGTGCTTGTCTGTCTGCATTGTGCCAAGTGTAAAGTTTGGTGAGGGGGGTTATGGCGGTTTATGCTGACTGTGCACCAGCGTACAAAGCAAGGTCCATAAAGACATGGATGACAGAGTCTGGTGTAGATGAACTTGACTGGCCTGCACAAAGTCCTAACCTTGACCTGATAAAACATCCTTTGGAATAAATTAGAGTAGAGACTGAGGCCCATGCCTTCTTGTCCAATGCTTTTCTGGAAGAAGGTTCGAAAATTCCCAGAAAAGTATTAGTTATTATTAGTATTTAGTTATTTAACAGACACTATTATCCAAAGCGACTTACAAGTATCCCAACTTGGTTGGGGTCAGAACACAGGGTTGAAACAGCACCCTGGAGCAATGAGGGTTAAGGTTCTGGCTCAAGGACCCACAATGGTAACTTCAGTGGACCTGAGATTTGAACCTGCAACCTTCTGATTGATAGTCCAACACCCTAACCACTGAGCTGCCACTCTCTGTTTCTCATAATAAGATGAGAAACACAACTAGCATTATGCACCACATGGACAAATGTTCGGAACACACCCTATAATCATTGACTTTAGGTATTTAGAACAGTCTGATTACCAAAGGTGTATAAAATCATACCCTCAGCAGCTGAATGCTTCCAATTTTATGGATTGGGGAAACAGTTGGGGGAAGGCAACACACAATGCTGCTGCACACAAAGCAGTGAATCGTGTCATTTTTATAGAAGATTAGTGTGGAAGACTCACCTGCACAAATCCCTGATCTCTACACCATCTAACACCTTTGGAATGAACTACAACAGAGATTACAAGCCAGACACTATTCCAACACGTCCTTACTCACAATACCCCACTTTTCTGAATGACTGGGGCAAAAATTCTAAAATCTTGTAGAAAAGCCATCCCACAAGAGTGAAAGCTGTTATAGGAAGGTCAGTCCGCGTTGGCTTAATGTGTAAGTGTCCCCACATTTCTGCCCATATAGTAAATATGTGAAATCTGGCACGAACTGGAGCACAACAACATAGACAAACATTGCCAACGTGAGGTGACGTTTGTATGCTGAGTTTTGTTAAAAGTTTCATTTCATCCGACGGTGAAAGCTAACTGGAACTAACAGACTGCTGGGTCAACAAACAGAGAAATGGACCAGTGGAGAAGCAGAATAGAAGCTACACCTCCTTCCACAACCAATTACACCAAAGTGGAGGTGAGGTACACAGCTATATTAAGACCTGTCCTCACAAAGGACTTATTTTTGTTATTAAACATCCGTGAGCAACCCGAATACATTTTGGATCTAAGAACGGTCATACAGAGACATACCGAGTGTACAATTTCGTTGGAAATGTAAGTACTGTAGCTTTGTGTTATGCATTGTGACTTTGTGTTGACTATAAACCATTTCAATATGTTCTATTACAGATTGAAATATATACAACCATGGCACCGATTCTACACACTGAATATATTGAGTAAGTGTTTCTCTCTTCGGTCAGTAATTTGATGCTGAGTGAAGAATATAATATTGCTGGATTTGATCTTCAGCTCTGAAAATGCATCTCTTTTAACATCTAAACGTATCTTATTATCGTCCACGTAATTCTTTACTGGGATTGTAGAGGGGTTTCGGTTTCCATCTAGGGGAAAACGTTTCGGGGACTGGGCAGATGCACCCAGGACAGAACACCAATCTGCTGGGCGACTTCGCACTTAAACACACTATATGGGGCAAAATTAGATAAGGCATTTTAGAGCAGCAATTCACCTTGAATCCATGCTTGTGCACTGTGGGAGGAAACTGGAGAAACCAGTGAAGAACTGTGCCCAGTACAATTCTGCCCAGCGCCTGAAATATTCCCCTTTGGATAGGTGACCCCAGCAGAGGCATGAGCGGATAATAACGAAAAATGAAATCTATGCATTACATTACATTACATTTAGTCATTTTGCAGACGCTTTTATCCAAAGTGACTTACAAGTATCCCAACTTGGTTGGGATCAGAACACAGGGTTGAAACAGCACCCTGGAGCCATGAGGGTTAAGGGTCTTGCTCAAGGACCCTCATTGGTAACTTCAGTGGAACTGGGATTTGAACCCCCAACCTTCTGATTGATAGCCCAACACCATGCAACACTATGCCACTGATTAGATACCCGAGCACTGTCCAACAGTCAAAAATAATACATCAGTTTACTTATGAAATTCAATCAACTTATATGTAATAAAAGTTATTGTGATGCAATTACAAAAGAACTCGTCACATTCTTAAAAAATTGCTTTAAAGTTGACAAAAATCTAAATGACTTACCCAATCTGTAGATGCATCTCACTTATACAGCACATCCAGCACTGGGACAAAGTTCATCTAGTTTATTAGTGTCTAATTTTGAAATCTTGACGCCAAAGCGGTTCAAGCCATAAAGTAAAATAAAACACTAAAAAAATAAATTTACAAAAGAACTTGCAAGTAGGTAAAATCATAACTATCTGACAGACCCAGCAACTACACTTATACCTTCATTAAAAACCTCTTTATCTGGTTTTCCTTTTGTAGGGGACTGTAGGTGTCTTACGCGAACCAACACTTTGTTCACTTATTCACAATTTTATAAGCTCCAATTATCACTTTGTTGTTCTGCAATTACAGACTGTAGTACATCTGTCTCTGCACATATGTTGTTAATCAGGATCACGACAGAGCCGGTATTATTTGTCTGACACGGCGTTTGTCGTCCTGTGATTCCAAATCAGTGCTCACATGACATGAGCTACAGAATGCTGATAGCTGGACATTTATGGTTGTTTTTTTAAATGCAGATGCATCATAAAAGTGTTTAAATACCCATAATAACACACATCACTACCATGTCAGAGTCACTGCACCAATCAACCCTCAAAATAGCATCCAAAAAAGTATGTACAAGATAAATGAACTACATTCTGTAAACATAGAAAAAACTAATTGCAGCTGTATGGTGAGTAAAGCTGATGAAATGTTGAATGATTTTAGGATTAAAATGGTGCCGCTAATAACGTGACAGAAATATAGATAGGTAGACAAAACAAACAGACAGACAGACAGATAGTTTATTGATCCCAAAGGGAAATTTAGAGCAATCACAGCTGTACCATATTTTACAACTTCAAACTGAAATATAAAATATGTACAATTATAATAACAATAAAAATATAAAGTATTAAAAACCATAAGAATATAAGTTTCAGCTGCTAACAGTGTGTATTGTGTAACTAAACAGTTCAGTCAAGTTGTGCAAAAATGCATTGTATAAAGTAGGGTCGGCAGTGCAATAAAAATCTGTGCTATTAACATCAACATGTATAGGTCGTATACAATTAAATGTAAAATAATAAGCTTAGTGTACATTATCTACAGGGGTTGGACAATGAAACAATGAGGTTTCATGGGTAAATTGGAGCAGCCTGGTGGCCAATCTTCATTAACTGCCCATTGCACCAGTAAAAGCAGAGTGTGAAGGTTCAGTTATCAGGGTAAGAGCACAGTTTTGCTCCAAATATTGCAATGCACACAACATTATGGGTGCAGAGTTCAAAACATTGGTTTGATGAACATGAAAGTGAAGTTGAACATCTCCCATGACCTGCACACTCACCAGATTTAAATATTATTCAGTTCTCCTCCACCAGCATCACGTAGTAACCTGGTCACTATCCTGCAAGAAGAATGGCTTTAAATCCCTCTGACCACTGTGCAGGACTTGTAGATGTCATTCCCA
>JAOUQT010008322.1:0-12301 GCA_025769995.1 Xyliphius kryptos | reverse complement strand
GCACATCAATGCCAGCTGTGGCAAGAAGGTTTGCTGTGTCTGTTAGCACAGTGTCCAGAGCATGGAGCAGATACCAGAAGACAGACCAGTACACCAGGAGCCATGGAGGGGGCTGTAGAAGAGAACATCCGCCGCCTCAGCAGGAGCATGTCCAGGTGTTGTATGGAGGTCATACAGGCACGTGGAGGCCACACACACTCCTAAGCCTAATTTGAACTTGTCTTAATGAATTTCCACAGAAGTTGGATCAGCCGATCATTTGATTTTCCACTTTAATTTTAAATATGATTCCAAATCCAGAACTCCTTGGGATAGTAATTTTGATTTAAGTTTTGATTATTTTTATGTTATTTTGCATCCCACTATCTATAACAAAGATTTTCAACTGAAATATTTAATTCATTGAGATCTAGGATGTTATTGAGAAGTGTATTTGTCAAAGAGCAATTAAGGTACAGATACTTGTACATTAATTTAAAAAAAAAAAGTTGTGTAGTCCATTTTCTTACAAACATAAGAAAATGTGCCACATATTTGACAGCATATTTAGATCGATTTATTTCTGTGAATCAGCCTTTTCCCCTCATGGATGTAATAAAGTTTATATATCGGTCCAGTCTCACTGATCATTTGGAAGCTTGCTTGTTTAGCTACTGACCAGAATCCTCACCTGGCTGACTGCAAATCATCAGAATGTTTTTTTTTTTTGGTGGATTGTCTTGTATTGCTAATAATATCAAAATTATGTGTTTAAAAAAAAAAGAAAAAAGAAATCTTGTTAGATCATAATGACCTGTCCACTGGAAAATTAGATCTCAGGCCAGAAAAGTGTGGATAGACTTGCAGTAAGTTAAGTAAAATATGACATTTTATAAATACGGTCGAACAGACAGCAAATGGGTTTAGGTGCTTGGAACTCACAATGGTCACTAAAATAACTTAAATCTGACAAAAGTAATAATGAAAATGATCAAATGAAAGTCAGACATTGCTTTTCAGCTGAAATATTTTTTTAAAATAAACAAATTAAACAGGCCTGGATAAAAATGATGGTGCCCTGGATGATAATAATGTGACCAAAGGGACCAGTGTGTCCACTAATAAGCATCACTGGAGTCTACAATCTTGTAATTAGTCAGTGGGCCTATATACAGTATAGTGCTAGAGGTAGTCACTGTGCTGTGTGGTGTGTACCACACTCGACATGGACCAGAGGAAGCAAAGTAAAGAGTTGTCTCAGGAGATTATAAAGAAAATTATAGACAAGCATGATAAAGGGAAAGGTTATAAGACCATCTCCAAGCAGCTTGATGTTCCTGTGACAGTTGCACATATTATTCATAAATTTAAGATCCATGCAACTGTAGTCAACCTGTGGCTACAGGAGAAAAATTGATGACAAATCAAAAAGACAGATAATACCAATGGTAACAAAAGAGCCCAGAAAAACTTGTGAAGAGATTAAAGGTGAATTTCAAGTTCAAGAAACATCTCACCATCCAAAGGTGTTTGAACCAAAGTGGAGTGGGAGACGACCAAGGAGGATTCCGTTGTTGAAAACAAAACATAAAAAATCCAAATTATATGTTGATAAGCCACATGTTTTATGGACATATGTGAAAAAAATGGAACTGTCCCTGGAACGATATTTAGATTCTCTAGAAATACAGTGGAATCCACAAGGCATCTTATATGTCTATATACCAGTACCAATATGTGGTAGCAAGTGGTGGGAGGTCGGTGTACAGAAAATGAACATGGTGTAATTCGCTCCAGCCCTTTTGTTTCTGGTGCATCCTGTGAGCCCAGTGTGACAGTGGGTTCTTAAACTGTAAATGAGGTTTAATTGATCAACTAGAATCAGTTATTACAGTGAGATTCTTTACTTATAAATGCCACTAAAATCAAATGAATCAATTATGATCACAGCCCTTTGTTTTTCGAAAGCATGTGGTGAAATTAAGACTCTTCTGGTATTTGAATTGAGTAATAGGAGTTCTGTTGTAGCCACAGTTTATGGTTCTGTACTCATGTTAAAGTTTCAACATTCTATTGGTACATAGCACAGAGAACCGTCACTGCAGCTCACTAATACCATTTAAAGTAACAGTGGAGGCATGCATGAAAACAAAAAGCTGAAATAAGAGAGATCCTTGTGGGCTCCTTTATACTTATGTATCCTTTTACAATATATAAAGTATATAGGTTTCAGGTCAAAAAATGTGTCTGAGATGTTAAGACTTTTTTACTGAAATACTTGGTTGCCCACGAAAAGGCAGCTCACCTTATAAATGGGCTTGTCATAAAATTTAAGAGTATCATTAAAAGTTAATTTATTCAATTATATTCAACAAATAATATCTTATTCATTCATTTCACACAGACTGATATATTTCAAATGTTTATTTCTTTTAATTTTGATCATTATAACTGACAGCTAATGAAAATCTTAAATCAACTGAAAAGTATAAGCATGTACATAACTCACTTTTTAGTTTGGGTTCCTTTGACCTGGATCACAGCAGCAATGCGGCATGGCATGGAATCGATCGGTCTGTGTTTAATAGATTTTTTACTGAGTTTAGGTCAGGCGAGTTTGCTGGCTAATTAAGAACAGGGATACCATGGTCCTTTAACTAGTTAATCGTAGCTTTGGCACTGTGTACCAAGGCCTGTTGGAAAATTAAATCTCCATAAAGTTGTTCAGCAGCTGGACGCATGAAGTGCTCTAAAACTTCCTGGTAGACAGCTGCATTGACCTTGATCCTTAGAAAACACAATAGACCAACATCAGCAAATGACATGGCACCAAACCATCACTGACTGTGGAGACTTACACTGGACATCAAGCTACCTTGATTTCGGAAGGTAATGCGACATTTACTTTCATAGGTGAACAAAACTTTGGACCACTCAGCAGCAGCTCCTCAACTCCTTTTATTCTGTAGCCCACACAAGATGCTCCTGATGGAGTCTCCTGCTCAAGAGTAGTTTATCACAAGGAATGCGACAGCTGAAACCCATATATCTGTGCGTGGTGGTCTTCGAACCACTAACTCGAGCTGCAGTTCACTCTTTGTGAATCTCCCCCACATTTTTAAATGGGTTTTGTTTTACAATCCTCTCCAGAGTGCAGTTATCCCTATTGCTTGTACACTTTTTTTCGACCACATCTTTTCCTTCCCTTTGCCTCTCTATTAATGTGCTTAGACACTTTAAACAGCCAACCTCTTTAGCAGTGACATTTTGTCTTGCCCTCCTTGTGCAAGGTATCAATGGTGGTCTTAAGGACAACTGTCAAGTCAGCAGTCTTTCCCATGATTGTGTAGCCTGCAAAACTAGAATAAGAGACCATTAAAAGGACTTTGCAGGTGGGTCTTTAATAGTGAATCTTGTCACCATATTCAAATTTTCTAAGATACTTCATTTGGAATTTTCATTAGTTGTCAGGTATAATCATCCAAATTAAAAGACATAAACATTCGAAATGTATCAGTCTGTGTGTAATAAATGAATATAAGATTTACTTTTTGAATAGAAATAAATCAACGTTTTTATTACAAACTAAGTTTATGACCAACACTTGTATATAGCTGGATTTATGGGGTGAGCTGGGCCACGATGTGTTGTTGGTTTAAATATGTAGAAAGTGTTGATCAAGCTCCAGTTTGGCTATGTGCGTGAGAGAGAGAGTGGAATCTGCTGCATAGTGATGTCATAATTTCAGTGTGGACACTCAGCACTGGGCGGATATGAGTAAGGTGTTTCCACTGTGGGTTTAATGGAGTCAGAAAGACAGATGTTAGAATATTAGAATGTTTATCCCTGTTGGGTTGGGGGGGGGGTAGATGTACAATGTATTTACATAATTGTCGCTGAAATCAACTCCAGAGGAAATGCATCACTTCCTGCACAGTCATGCGTTCTGATTGGCTGTACACCAGGATGGGTGGAGTCTTAAATTGGTTATGTTTTGTGCCGTGAAAGAGATTTATGGAGAGAAAAAAAGGGGAGGAGAACGTGAGAGAGAGGAAAAGAAGGTTCCGTCTCCTTCTGCTGTCAGGGAGAACATTTCTGAGATCGCGTGCAGGTAAGGACAAAACATTCCTGTGTCTGTGTGTGCGCGCGTGTGTGTTAAGTTCTGTGTAAACTCCTAAAAAGTTTGTTGAAAACATTTTTAACTAATGTTACATGGTGTTCAGTCTGTTTGACTTTTTATTTGATCTTTTTTTTGCTCAGTTCCTTAAATGTAAAGAAAAAATAGAAGGTGGAATGTGGATTACACTGTGGAACCGAGTTGTTTGTTCTTTATGTTATTAATACGTTTGAGGTTTGAGAGCACAATGTTGCATTTGATAGAATTAACCATGTAACGCTGTAGAATTACTACTTCTAAAACAACAAACTAAAGAATATGTAATCTTCTTGAAGTAAAATTGGGACAGACCCACGAGACAGAACCCACTGGAGCCAAACATTACTTAAAATAATCTGAATCAAAACAACCAGAAGTTCCATGGATAATGTGCCAGGTCTACATACCTTGGTGAGCAAACACACAGCACTCACATAAATGCAAAAAAAAAAATAAGATAGAGATGCAGAGCATGCCAGGCCATTCTGAGAGAGGCTGCACCGACCCTGCAGAGCCCATATGGGGAGTCTCTGTCCTCCCCAGCTGCTCAGGTGCATGGAGTAAAGTGAGGAGCATGTGTGGCTTACAGCACTCTGCATGCTGCCCTCTCCCAGAGTGAACAGCATGATCAGGACACTGCTTAATGACGCACAGTGCCTACACCAGGCAAGAAAAAACAAACCAGCCTGCTCTGGAGTTGAGGCCATGTGCTACTTGCAGGAGGGTGACTAGCACATAATTGTGTACTGATGTCTCTGTGCTTTGAGATGGGAATCATAGCTGGCACTGGCTAAGGCTGCACTTGCACCTGTTAATTTACTTATATAACGTTACACAATCTGGAAGTGATTTCAGTTTAAAAACCATCTTTATCAAAAATAGTATTTCACTGACAAAAAAACTGTTATAATGCTTTAAATGAGAGTTGGGCTGTTGTAGACCTGCCATAAGATGTTTAGGTATATGTATTATAACATGACAATATGTAAATCTGAAGCAAGATAAACATTTATGGAAGTTTCCAGCAGGATTTGGCTATTAACAGTTACTGTAATTATACCTTTTGTGGTGTAGCTTGCTCTAAAAGTGGTCCCTCCGGTTTATCGTGAGGGAGGGAGGGGTCCTGTGTTAACACTGTTAATATTGTGTCAGGCGTGATGTGTTTCAGGAAATTACACACAGCTTTGTGTTTATGCAAACTAGTGTTTTGTATGTCTCAAAAGTGTGTGTTTGTGTGCACGTGCCTGTGTGTGTGTGTGTGTGTCTGTGTTTGTGTGGTTTTCCTCATGTGCATTGTGAAAATACAGTTTTCTCAAGGTACAAACCTTCATCATCTAAACAATCACATTAATTATAGGTTGATCATCAATATAAATGCTAAATATTCAGGTTTTATTTAGCGGTTGTTGATTAGAAACCAGCTGTAGATGCAGGAACACACAAGTTTAGCACAACCTCCAGATGTTTCTTAAGTGACCGTCATCGTTCCAACATCCTGTTCTCTTCTGCTTTTCAGTAACGACAGAGAGCAGCAGGAGACACGCTTACAGGTCCCACTTCCTCAAATTTCCCTATGATCTTTATTTCTGCAGATGATCTAAATACACAGAGATGGAGTGAACGAATATGACCTAACTCTCATTCTATCTCTATCTGATAAAATATCATAAAACAAAGATCTTTCATTATTTTTTTATTATGTAGCAAACAAAAGAAACAGTTCCTGATGTTTTCTGTCATCAACATACAATTTTAGGAACAACACTTTATAATTGTGGAACTTAAAGACCTACAGGGTGGAGTGGTAGAGGGCAGTGTAACCTATTAATCTGCATATTCTAATAATACTTTTGAATAAAGAGAAGCACCGTGTAGAAACACGGTCTCTTTGTGTAAGTTCACGATCAGGTTGCATTTCCTAGTAAATTGTGTTGAGTAATGAGAGTCTGTGTGTTTGGATTGATGTGTGTGGCAAAGAGTTCAGAAGTGTCTTTATGTTTCATCAGGTTTAAACAATTACAACAATAAAAAACGATTTAAAGACAAGATTACATCTGGTACTAAGACCCAACACAACCCGATAACACAGTTTCAGTAATAAACAGCTCTGTGAAATGTTTAAAAAATGAAAATTATATCTTAATCTAAAACTTTATTATTAGCTTCAAACTGTTTATAATTACAGTAAAACTGTATAGTGAAAGGACTTGAATATTTTAGTTTTTTTTTAAATGAAATAAATATTGTTTCATTCCATTTTATAAAACCTTTTCAAAAAGTCTTATTGAAAAATAAAAGTTTATACAGATCTGGACTGTATGAACTGGACTGCATGAAGTATGAACAGTGCAGCTGAACAGAATCACTAAACCTGAATCTCAGTGTTTAGTACATTCATCTAAACTTGTTAACTTTTAAATACTGATTTGTAATGATGTTTTATTAATTAAATGTAGTTGTGGTACAATCACACAGGTAAATATTTACATCTAAGTGCATCAAACTGAGGTGTGTGTATTGTGGTTGGGAGACCATACTGGTTGGTGAGGTCTGTGAACAATAAGTGTGTGTGTGTGTGCAGGCAGGACAATGGAAGCAGTGAGTGTTAAAGCCTGCAGTGTGTCAGGTGAAGCCGCGGGACCGTACCGCGCGGTGCAGTGTAAGGACGCTCTGGTGAATCAGGAATTTAAGGGAGTGGATACACTGGATAAACTTTTCCACTATGCAGTGAAGAAGTACACACATTCTCACTGTGTAGGGACCAGGGAGATCCTCTCTGAGGAAAATGAGACACAGCCTGATGGGAAAGTCTTTCAGAAGGTACATATGACCAATCATTCATTCATTATGATGGTCGCGGGGGGGTTCCCCATGCCCATCCAGGAAAGAACGTCTCGGGCGCTGGGCAGATACACCCAGGACAGGGCGCCAACCCATCGCATTTAATTTACCTTCATGTTTTTGGAATGTGGGAGGAAACCGGAGAACCCGGAGGAAACCCATGCAGACACGGGGAGAACATGCAAACTCCACCCAGATAGGGTTTCGAATCGGGAATCCCCAGCACTGAGAGGCGACTGTGCTAACCACTAAGCCACTACGCCATTATTATTATTATATATATTTTATTTTACAAGTGTAACTTGTATTTATTATCTGTTTGTCCTTGAGCAGGACCCTTAACCTACATTGCTCCAGTGGTGCTGTATCAACCCTGTGTTCTGACCCCAACCACCAAATTGGGATACTTGTAAATCGCTTTGGATGAAGAGGTCTGCTAAATGAGAGTTAACGTTAGTAGACCTGGGATTTGAACCCCCAACCTTCAGCCTGATAATCCCACACCCTAACCACCTTTATTCAGCACCCCAAACAATTTTTTTAAAACTGCAGGTCATTCTAACGTCCCACACTCTTTGATAGCGAAACACTGTCCTAACAATTAAGTTACCAATGTGGGTTGTTAAGGAAGGCTCTTAGCCCTAATTGCTCCAGGGATAATGTGTCCTAACCCCAAGTTCATTGCTTTATATAGTTTTTTTTTAACCATAATACATTGTCAAATACACTTCACAGTATTCTAAACCAGGCGGGGGGACGGGACTCTATTCAGGTGACAAAGCTGGTTCCATAACAAGAAGCCTCCAACTTTTAAAATTATTTTCTATTCTATTTTATATGACTGTAGAATAGTTGTGACTAGATCAAATCTAGTACCTTAAGTACTAATCTATGATCCCAATAATTACAATAATAATAAAACATTTTATTCATAAAGTGCCTTTCAAGAGACTCAAGAACATTGAACAGTAAGAAGCAAAAAATACACGAACATAATAATGAGATAAAACAATTGTAATAACAATAATAAAGATATAAGAGTAAGAGCATGAAAACATAATAATGATAATAAAAACAAGACAGATAAGCTGCTCATTCGTACCCAATCTGGAAAAGATGGGTTTTGAGAGTGGCTTAATCTATTCGTTTTTTTTTTTTAAACAAAGTATAGTAACCACGGTGTACGTTTGCCATGAGAATAATCTCAGAAGCTAAAATTTTAGGTTATTTTTAACCAAAAAAAGCACCTAACCAGTATTAGAATAGTTTTTCCTACAAAGTTTATATAACACTTGGTGAGTAACTTGGTTCAACCCGTTATTTAAACTTCTCCTTTGTGGTCTATGGAATGATGCCATGTCATGAAGGAGGGTAGGAGTTTTACAAGCTTAGCTTCATTTTCTATTCCGACAACTTCACATTTTTTCCACCATCTCGTTTCATTTACTTTCGTACTGTACATGCAAAACAAGGAATTTAAAAAACCTTTACAGCCTTAAGTTTTTTTTTTATTTCCTTTTCTTTTGTTTGTTGTAACATGAGCTGGGCCACACTGTGTCTCCAAAACCCAGTCTTTCATTAGTACACTTGACTTTTTTTTTATTTACACAGCAGGGAATCAAAGGGAAAAAGAAGATCAAAAGAAAGCGTCTACAATGCACGTCGAACGCCATGGTTCTGCTTCGCCTGTCTGCGGCCGGCAAAGAGTCTTCATTATCATTCCACTGCAGATGGAAGAGATTTTAAAATACAGTATGCAGGCGGGCGAGAGTCAGTGTGTAGTGTATGGTTTAGAGGAATAAGAGAAATCAAGCGCTCTGGATGTTATGGTAACGGCTCAGTGGGCTTTACAATGTTATTTAGACTCCTGCATGGCAATACGGCATGGTGTACGTTTGTGGTTTGGGCCAGCGTGCTGGCTGGCTGTTGATAAAGACGTCAGATGTTTGAAGCTCATCCATCAGCATTACTGTAATTACATTTCTTAAGGTTTTGTGGCCAAGAGGGCTTTAATAGTAGATGCTGTATTTTGTTGAGGGACTATCTCACTATGTTTTTTCTGGTATAAAGCCTTGGAAAGGTCTTTAACTGCCTGCTGGTGGGCCTTCCCTCGCACTCCCATCTCTCCAAGTAACCCAGATGTTGAGGTGGCTACAAATCCTCTGCAGCCTACTTCCACCTTGCGTACTTTCGCATTCTAGCCTTGTTGTTTCATATTAGCTGCAAGTTCAGCATATTTCAGCTTCTGCCACTCATAGGCCTCTTCTCCACTGAACCCTCCCAAGGTACAGTGAGCTCAATAATGAAGACCTGCTTTAGTGAGGCTGAATATGGCACAAGGACTGGTCGAAGGTTGGTAGATATTAGCAAAGTAAAGTTTCTGGCCTACATCGGCCAGCATCTTCCTGTCTCATGTAACAGTACACAAAATTCCCAGTTTAGTGCCCACCATGGTATAGATCCCACGGTTCGTTTTGGACCTGTCTGATTTCACATCTAGTGAGAGGAGGATTTATTCCACACATTTAATAAAAGGGGTGTAAATCTGTGCCTTCATGATTTGATCCAATATGGATCAAATCAACAAGAAAATCGTTCGCCTTTTATTGAGATACAGAAACTGTATTCCATTCTATTCTAACCTTGGGTGTAAATATTAATTAATTTGAATCAATTAATTGATCATACAGCAAGCAAATCACTTTTACCAATAAGTCTGCAAGAGTATGAATTAATGTGTTTATATTTTTCGCCTTTTTTTCCTATTTTTAACTTCCACTCTAATAATACCGCCTTCAAAGCTGTGGGTGGCACTATCCCACTATTGCCTTTCAACTTCTTTTACACTTCACAAAAACAAGAATGTGAAACGTTACACACTCAAAATCGGGAACCGTCCTTTATTTAAAATTTAAATGCTGCATTTGATCAATCCCATCCAGTGTACGCTACACAGCGGGTCAGTTACATAATTTAGTTCATTTATTTACATCTCAAGTCCACATTACACCTTCATTTAAACCCCAAAGCTCCAAAGACCCTAACACTGCAGGACCCAGTTTAGTTTGGTTTTAGTGTGGACAGGTAAAAACACAGATCTTCAACAATTTCAGAGCAGACATGATCTTTTGCTTCCTGATAGGGTTTCAACTCCTTACTGCCTTTCCGGATTTACTGCTGTTTATATAAGTAGTTCCGGTCCGTAAATCTAATGGGCTGAGCCGTTTGTCCAGCCGTGACATTACTGACAATAACACACACCTCTGATCGCTTCAAATTTGTATTATTGACTGATATATATAAAATTATTTTAAATCATGTACTATAAATGGAAATACAGATTATTTTAAAAAGCGAGCCAAATTCTAATAAGCAGTAAGCCTCTTGCAGCTATTGTTTATAAACTGTGTTCTGTAGTTGGTCACTAGAGGGCATTTTTCAATTGTTAGAGAAACCTGTTACTCAGCGCTCAGTGTTCACTTTAATAACTGGATTACATCGCAAAAGACCACTTTATTAATTATTTATAAATCAAACATTGTCTTTTAAGTATAGTATGTTTGAACATATTATAAAAGCAATAATGCACTCGAGGTTGTGCATTATTAAAACTACAACACTGAAAAGAGTTTCACATCGTGCCTAACACCTCTATCCCACGATTTCATTACAATAATGCGCTCTCGTATCGTATTGCTTTATTAAATCACCCTGTGCATGTTCAGCGTATATACACTACCACTCCAAAGTATAGGATCACTTGCAAATTTTCCTCTTTTTGAAAGAAAAACACAAAGATATGCAATTCACAAACAATATTGTCTATTTCACAATTAATTTAAGTGTATCTAAATGGAACCCGTCAAAAACAGGGTGCTGGACTTCATGGCAGAATTTCCAGGAAAAAGCCATACCTTACACTGGCCAATAAAAGGAAAAGAATGTGATGGGACAAAGAGAAAAGACATTGGACACTGAAAGATTTAAAGGTGTTGTGGGCAAATGAGTTCAAGTTTGTGGTCTTTGGAACAAACAGAAGAACATTTGTAAGGCACAGGACCAATAAAAAGATGCATGACCAATGCTTAATGCCATCAGTCAAGCATGGTGGAGGCAGTGTTTGAAATACACACACGTCATTTTTATTATAATCAATATTTCTTACTATGACGATGTCGGCATATCCTGTTTACTAGCTTAATTTCATAATCGAAAACTTTAGATACTTTCCATTGAAAATTTCACTGTGATCCCAAAATCTTGAGCAGTAGTGTAAATGGTCAAATAAAGTCAGACATTGGAACATTTTTGTAACCTCATACCGGAAGATATCTAGTTCATCTTGGCGCCCCGTTAACATTCCCTCAGGTTTGTTGTCATTATATCCACAGCACTGATTGTATCGACAGCTGTGTAACTCACATGTTCCTGCATGAGCGCCTCGACGGTGGGAGACATCATGATCACGCAGATGATGGTGACTAGCATGAAGTAGAGTGCGTACATGAAGCGCGTCCCCGTCGACTGCTTGATCTTGGGACAGCAGCCGCAGCATAGCGAGCAGGCCGCCGAGCCGCAGCAACAGGCCAACTGTGAGAAAAGAAAGTAAAAGTAGGTCAACAGGGAGCACAGTTTGTTTATATAAGGTATATTTCATATGAAATAAAAAATGTACAACCCTTGTGGATTTATTAACTATATATTTTGCTTTAAACACCAGCTTACATTATTATACGACATATGACTGTTTAGTCTGTTATCAGCTAATGTGCAGATGCAATAGGGACATTATCTGCTTTCTCAAGACAACGTGCCTGCACACACACACAGACACACAACAAATCATTGGTCGCTGTGACTCCTAGCAGCAAAATGCAGAGCTGCTATTGGACAGTAGAGTGCTGCCTGGACTGAGCTGTTACTATGAAACAGCAGCATTGTAGCATCTCAATCACTTTATGCTCACGATGAGGTCATTACAACCCGAAATAGAATTGCAAGGAGACAAGAAGTACCAAAGCAGGAAAAAAAAACTATGACTACTAAAGTAAATGGAAGCATACATTCTTATACATTAGATGCATAAGAAATAAGCATTAGCAACAAATAGAACAGACAGAGAACACAATAAATGTGTAAAAGCATCGGGACACCTACTTCTTTTATGAAAATCCATTGATTTCCATTTATAACTGTAAAAGGTTCTGCTAAGTGTGTGTGTGTGTTTTCCTCCACAACATCATTCGTGTGGTCATATACTAATGCAGCATGAACGGGCCTGAATTGCAATATTTATTCTATTTTATCCCAGGGATGTTAGATGGA
>JAOUQT010008313.1:0-12301 GCA_025769995.1 Xyliphius kryptos | reverse complement strand
TTCAACTGAAATATTTTATTCATTGAGATCTAGGATGTGTTATTTTTGTGTTCCCTTTATTTTTTTGAGCAGTGTAGAATAAAACTTGCTTATACATGTATAAGTTTAAACTCTTTAATATTATTAATTTAACTGATTATGCTTATTATATATCCATATAGAGAATATTGTCCTGTGGATTTAATTGAATTTTCCTATTTACAACTGTGCAGATAATGGGCGATGAAACACAGGTATCAAAGTTTGCTGTATCAGTTTTAATATCAAAAGAGGCTTTTGATCAAAAAAGTAACAGTACCAATGGTACAATTTTTGCATCTGTCATGAGATTTCCAAAGTTTAATACGGTACGTCTGATTTAAACCAAGTTTTATTGTATAGTAATGTGAAATCCTGACATGTCATTCACCAATCCTAGAGGAAGCAAATTTGAGTATAACCCTTTTTGTACTGTGCATTATTATACTAACAAGTTTTTTCCCCTAATTTCTGTGTTATAAGGATGCACTCAATAGCACACTGTGGAATAAGGAAGTTTACTCTATTGACATGGGAGCAAAAATAACAAACCTCCAAGATCCAGTTATTCTAACCTTCAGAAATTTAAATGGGGTAACAATAGCATTGTCATGTGCACACGTGTTCACACTCTGCTAAATAACATGTTTTTGTCGTGAATTAAATGTAATTAATAAAACATAAAAGATTTTCAGCAAAGTTATTTAAATCTGTATTTAAATCTGTATCTGTACAGGATAGATAATTAACTAAGTGCTTTCCACATGGTTATGCAGAGTTTATCTGTATTTTGACCTTTTGTTTACACAGCAGTGGAATTTTTAGGGGCTAAAATTGCAAAATTACAACTTGCATTTTTTCCACAAAAAAAATCAAAACTTTTTGGACAGGACCCATACGGTTATTTCTGTTTGGAGTCTGCATGTTCTTCGCGTGTCTGTATGGGTTTATTCAGTAAGCCTTAGTTTCCATTAAGAATCAAATATATTATAGTAGGTTAACTAGAGATACAACACTGTCCCATGTGTGAATATTATTGTTTTGTTTCTGGGTAGAAACTAAAAGAATTAATAAATGAATTAATAATTCTAAATATTTACTGTTATAGGAATACAAAATTATATTTTAGTTTCCTTAAAGTATAAACACATATACTCATTCACTGCCACTCAAAAGTTTAGGATGCTTTCTTTTGATAGGACTATAAGCAAAATAAGCCTCTACATAAAATAGTCTTTAATACAAACATTTTTATTCTTTAAAAATAATCTGATACACTTCAATTAATTGTGAAATGGACAATATTATTGAATTGCATGACATTGTGTTTTTCTCTCAAAAAGAGAAATTTGCAAGTGATCCTAATATATATATATATATATATATATATATATATATATATATACACAGTATGGATAAACTTTTTAGTGCAGCAGTGCTGCTGTAGTTTTATTTAAACACCTCAGTGACACGGCTGGGATAGGAATAATGCACCAACCAAATAATACCTTCTCTGCGGTGCTACTGTTGGGGTACTGACCATTAGAGAACAGGGTAAAGGGTACTAACAGTACAGTATGTAGTCCACAGATTGACTACAGTCTGTAAGTGTTAACGCTAAGTGGATTTAATCAAATAGAGTGAAGCAAGAGTGACTGGTACTGTATATGTACTATTTTGTTAGATAGTTGTTCACATAATGATATCTGGTCAGGAACACAGAAGTGAATTGGATATTTTTATTTGTTTACAGAATGCTGTGTGTCACTCTTGGGATGGGAAAGGTTTGTAAAGCATTGTTAATTATCAAAATTTTGGTTTTAGTGCATTTTTGCATAAATTCTGATACCTAAAGACTAGTATTAAATGTTTTTATCTAAATTTTAAAGCAGAATCTGACCTTTAATTTTTTTCATAATTAGAATCACAACCAAACTGGACAATGAATGGCTGTAACAGTTCTCAAAATGGTGGAACTCTGACATGTAGTTGTACCCACTTGACCTTTTTTGCACTGTTGATGGTAAAATTGTATTCTTTTCACATAGTAATACGTAAATATTATATTAACTTTAAAATACCAATAACTTCTTCATGATTATCAATTTGAATGCTCTTTAGGTGTAGTTTTTCCTTGAGAATTTTAATAGTTTGTTGAGGTCTCTCTCTGTACCTGTATAATCAGAGATAAATTGATATTTTAATGATTCCTGATGGGTTTTTTTTGCCAATGAAAATAGAACACCTTCTTACTTTAGAAATCTCACTCCATGTTTTTACTGTACGAGTTTGGTTTGTGTATTATTAAAGAATTCAGATACATTGTTAATTTTGTGACTTTTGTAATAGACGGATCCTAATACAAGCATTTCATCTTCTGATGTCACTAATCTTACTTACATCACCTCCATCGGCTGCGGTTTGTCTATTTTCTTCCTCGGTGTGGCCCTATTCATGCACTTCCTGTTAAGGTTTTTCACAGCACCATGAACACACCATTGTACATTATGAATCTATAAACATTATTTGTGTCTAAAGTGTAATCTTTTGTCATCGTTTTCTTTAGGAAAGGTCATGCCAGCACTTCGGTTCACATCCTTATGAACCTGTTCCTAGCTCTGTTCCTGTTAAACCTTACCTTTCTGACCAATGAAAGCATAGCAAACACAAATAACGAGATTGGCTGTAAGCTCATGGGGGGTCTCATGCATTACGCCATGCTATCCAGTTTCCAGTGGTTCTTCATTGAGGCGCTACACCTGTGTTTGCAGCTGGGCCAAGATGTGGATAAAATAAAGAATTATGTCACCAAGATTCGTATTGCTGGATGGGGTAAGTTTAGGAACCTTTTTAACACTCTATCTGGTGAGCTTCTCTGTGATGTGATGCAAGTGAAATTATTTTGCTAGGACCTGAACTTTTGTTAAATGCTCTGCTTTTTTTCAGTGCCTCCTGTTATAGTAGTAGCTGGAATATTTGCAGCTCAAAAATACAACAAGATAGTGATTTTTAATGACGCCAAAAAAAATGTATCCATGTAAGTAACTGCACTATTTAAAATCAGATTAACTAAGATTAATAGCAATTTACAATCCTAATATACAGTTTTATGTCCTATTATTCTGGTTCAAAGCAGGGATACAATCCTGAGGCCCCGTGGTCCTGAGGGTCATTTATGCCTTGAGATGATTCATGAAATTATAGTTTTCCAGAAATCCTATAGAAGTTTTAAAAAGTATTAAGTCAAATTTATTGTCCAATTTTATTAAATTCTAAAGTACACAATCTTCAAAACCAGGAGATCCAGTGATTCCATAATTAAATCTTTTTAAAATCTTGTATTTCTAGACCACACTTTTTTCTCTACATGTTTTAGTTTTATATTAAAACTTTTTTTTTTTCTAAAGCCCATGTTGCCAGCCTTAAAGTTTTTCTTCCATTGTTAATTGATTCCTTTCGTTACAACCTTTACTCATAAAGCCTTGTTACATGATTCATATGATTTTGAAAGTTCTCATAAACCTGTGTTCCTGGAAATCTAAATGTTAAATGTAAATGTACACAATTTTCTGATTCTATGTTTCTAGTATTTAAAATGTAAAAGAAAAACCTGTGCTTTCATAGACTATATGTCTTTAGAACTCTATAGTCGCAGTCATTTTTATAATCAATTTCTAAACTTCAAACACCTTATTACCAAATTTTAATTTTTCTTTATGGTTTCAATTCACACTGTGGTTTCCTTTCATGCATTGTAGTCAGTTTTTATTCACAATTTTGTTCTTGAAGGTGCTGGATCACAGATTCAACAGTGCACTATGTAGTGAACATCGGGTTTTATGCCATCATCTTTTTATTCACCCTTCTCACCTTTGTGGTGATTATGCGTTGGCTTTGCTTGCTGAAAACAAAACAACCAAAGAAGAAAACCATTTCAGAGAAAAAGTCAAAATTATCAGACGCAGTCACCATTATGGGCCTGTGCTGCATGCTCGGGCTCGGCTGGGGATTCGCCTTCTTTGCTTATGGACCGTTGCAAATCCCTTCTTTGTACATATTCACAATATTGAATTCCTTTCAAGGTAAATCTCAGAACAACAACTGATTATTTAATTTATTTAAACATTATTAGTAATGAAGATTTCTGTTAACTTTGCTAGGTTAAAAAAATATATGTTTATTTTTCCTTACATATGGGAACTGCATTCTTAATCTTATATAAAGAAAATTACTTTATTTTTTCATTCTTACATAATTT
The DNA here is from genome assembly GCA_025769995.1 of Xyliphius kryptos. Lineage (NCBI taxonomy): Eukaryota > Metazoa > Chordata > Actinopteri > Siluriformes > Aspredinidae > Xyliphius > Xyliphius kryptos. The sequence continues at coordinate 8,025 of JAOUQT010008313.1, read as the reverse complement.
TTTTATGAATTAGAAAATGCTTATAATATATACAATTTTAAAGCTGTTTGTAGTTTAACTAATTTATTTTGTTATTGTTGGTTTGTTTTTAGGATTCTTCCTATTCATTTATTACTACAACACAAGTAAGCTATTTGGAGAACGTGAGCCTCCATCAGAGAAATCCAGCAGCACTACTATAGTTTTGGAAAACCCGTATGTGGCAGACTCTGGCCAAGAGAAAACTGACCCAAATTAAATTGTTTTTTGACACTGTTTTATTAAAAAAATATAGCTAGCTTTTGAAGCACCCTTTTTAAAGGTTAAATCTATAAAGTTATGGTTTCATTTGTTTATGCATATGTGATGATTTAGACACAATTCTTATCCACATTTAGCCTATCTATACAGTAAAACACACACTTATACACACGTGTACACGTGCCTGGAGTGGTAGGTAGCCTTGTACAATTGAGCCTGGGGAGCAATCGGGGCTAGGTGCCTTAACAATGGGTACTTCAGCCCATAGCACTTGGTGAAACCAGAAACAAACCTAGGACCTTCAAGTTGCAAGACTGGTTGCTTAACCACAAGCCTACGACAGCCAAATACGTGCTTTCCCAGTACATTTACACTTAGTGGAGTAACCAGACTAATTCTCTAATCCTATTAAAATGTATAGTAATGCACACCATGCTTATTAAATACTTTTATGGAAAAGTGAACTATAAGTTTTATATTTTTACAATTCTTGCTGTATTTTATGTGTATAAATGATGCAGCATGAACTTTATAACACATTTTGTTCGATACATTTTCAAATAATTATCAATTTTATTTTTAAAAAATCATGGAAGGGTTTTTACCATGTCTTATCATGCATACTTGTGTATTATGACTTATTGTTTAGATATAGACTTTTTTTGTTTTAATTGCATGAGTGGGTTTATAAAGTAAATATTAACTGTAGCTAATGTTTTCTTCTTTGCTTTTCTTCTTATTGTTAACATTTTAATTTAATAAATATTAAGGAATGTTTGTGTCAGTTGTTTACATTCTTTGCATTTAGTCATTTAGCAGATATTTTTAACTTACAAATGAGAGAACAAGTCAGCAGTAAAAAAAGAAATCAACTACACTGCAGCACACTCAAAGTATTACCTGATCTGGATTTATTTCTTTGTAGCAAGTGCCTGTGGAATAGATGTGTTTTGAAAAGTTTCCTAAAAATGCTTATGGTTAGTTTTGGGAAAATCATTTCACCATTTAGCACTGCTGAATGATATGGAGTGAGAATTTTCACTATGATAAGTTGGAATCACCAGGCGACATTCATTAATAGAGTGCAGTAAATGAGTTGAAGTTTATTTTAGAAAGGTGGATTAAAGTTAAGAGGGAGCAGATCCAGAGATTGGCTGTAGGCCAGTGCCTTATACTGAATGTGAGCAGCTACAGGGAGCCAATAAAAGAAATAAGAAGTGGATTGACACGAGTTTGTTTGTGCTGTATAGGCCTGATTGTAAAAGCTGGAAGGCCGACAAGCAAAAAATATATAATAGTCGAGCTGGTATAGGATGAGGGCTTGGACCAGCAGCTGAGCAGGCTTTTCTTTTTTTTTTACATTATGCAGAATTGGTGTATGTGTGCATAAAAAGATAACATATAAACACAAAAAGACATAATGCAAATACTTTAATAAAGTGTATTTTTTGTATTTTAATTTAGGTAAAAAATCACGACCAATAAATGTGAAAACTAGAAAGTATATCTATCTAATAAAGACGCAGTAGAGCTGATTTTATAATGTTTTCGTGTCCACAAACGTGTGGCGAAAGCTTATTATCTGATTGGTTGTGGTAAAAAATGATTGACATGTACTCTGCCCACTGAAACCTCCCATTGGCGCTCCACCAATCAAAATTCAGACATACCTTGCTTCTGCAAGACTTGCAATGGGAGGAGTATAAACCCTTTACGTCTTTCATACGATCTTACGTCACCACGTAGTCGACGCGCAGCAACGAGCGGGAAACTTCGTCCTGAGCTGAGTTTTGTTTGGGAAGGTGAGTGGTTTTTCTGTCTGTTTCGCAATGTTTTTACTAATTAGATTTTTAACTTTAACGTTAACTTGGGGTTGTGTTTAAGGTTGTAACAGGCCGAAAGTCTGTCGCAATCGAAGGCACATTTAAGTTGTCATTCATAAAGTCGCTGGCTAACCAGTTAGCTGTGAGTGGTGTTTCATAACCGTACTGATAAAACTCCGTTATTATTTAAGTAACAGTTTTTTTAATCTGTTATTTTTTTAAAACAAATGTTCTGTTACAACTAGAATGTGTGTTTGATTTCTGCTACGATGTTAAAGTCCTACAGAAGTGTTTCTACTTATTTCAAAAACTTTTGATGTCCTTTCTATCTGACTCGTTTCAGGCCAGGTTGTAACGTTATGTGTGTGTTTTTTTTTTTAACAACTTATCTCTTGTTACCCCCGTAGAATTTCCATCCATCCATTATATTCTGCTTATTCCTCTACTAGGGTCGTGGTGGGGATCCCCATGCTCATCCATGGGAGAACATTTAGGGTGCTGGGCAGACACACCCAGGACAGGGCGCCAATCCATCGCTGGGCACATCAACAAACACACACTATACAGGGCAATTTAAAGCATTCAGTTTACCTGTAATCCATGTTTTTAGACTGTGGGAGGAAACATGAAAACCCACACGGACACAATTTAGATGACTCACGCCAAGCACCTTATATCATACATGTGCACTGGAATTCCTAAATTAAATGAGCCTTTATCTATTTATTTCCCAGAAGCAAACCCTCATGTCACATTAAGGGGGTATTTGATTTTGGTCATTACAGTATTTTATATATTTACATACACTTTTTTTTTCATACATTTAGTAATTTAATTATTATTATTTTTTTTTTTTTACAATGTGGTCTTTTTTTTAGAAAAAAAAATTGGTTCTTGATGTAGACTGATAATTGTAGTTTTTGTTAAATAAGCTGTTGTATTGTTTGATTTGTGATAATGTAACAGTAAATAATATATATTTGGTCCTTTTGAAGTGAGGTTTATAACTTATTTAAATATAATGCATACAATATAATACAGAGCGTGAAAATGGCAATGAGTGCAAGTCGAGTGGAAATGGAGGCGGTTGTTGAGGATGAGGAGAGCTTTGGACCACAGCCACTAAACCGCCTGGAGGTATAAATAATGTTTTTACTCATACATGATCACTGTCGATTATGAATATATAACTACCATTGTGTTATTTAACATTACAGACCTGCTGTGTAAAGTAAAATAATAGAGTTTCAGTAATTCCATGAAGTGTTATTAGGACTCTAGGTTCTCAGATGTGACAGTGCAAAAGATAAAAGAAATCACATTTAAATAAACAGAATTCTGATGATTCTAATTTTGCTTTTTTTTTTTTTTAATGTGTTGTGTTTTTTGTCCTTTTTGTGCAGCAATGTGGGATCAGTGCCAGTGATCTGAAAAAGCTGGAAGATGCAGGATTTCACACCATCGAGGCCGTAGCGTATGCACCAAAAAAAGAGCTGCTTAACATCAAGGGAATCAGTGAGGCCAAGGCTGATAAGATTCTTGTAAGAAAATGCTTTCTTACAGGATTATTTACAATGATTTATGTCTGAGTAAATTTAGTTAGTTAAATTTTTGGTTATGAAATTAACTTAATTTCTTAAACAAGTTTGATTTGAATCTTTTTTCTTGTCGTCGTCCCCTCCTTGGTTAAATTTGTATAGACCACCTTAGTGTTCAGTAGAGTAGTACGTGTCAGTGTGTCATAAAGTAAAGTATAATCTTGGTGCATTATGTGCCATGTCCCATCATCTTGAATAATTATAGCTTTTTGCAGGGGGAAGCAGCTAAACTTGTTCCAATGGGCTTTACGACAGCCACAGAGTTTCACCAGCGCAGAGCTGAGATCATTCAGATCTCCACTGGCTCTAAGGAGCTAGATAAACTGCTTCAGGGTGAGGTGTACCAATAAATTCTTTGCTAATGTTGGTCAGGCCTGACATTGCAGTGTATTTATTATATTTCTGTCGGGGGACTGTAGGTGGCATCGAGACCGGCTCCATCACAGAGATGTTTGGGGAGTTCCGAACTGGAAAGACTCAGCTGTGCCACACTCTGGCTGTGACCTGCCAGCTGCCCATAGATCAAGGAGGTGGAGAAGGGAAAGCCATGTACATTGACACAGAGGGAACATTCAGGCCTGAGAGACTGCTTGCAGTTGCTGAAAGGTACAGCATCTACACACATGCACCAAAACATGACTTCACTGAAACAACTACAGCATCTCAGTGTGATTAAATGCAATTGTGTGGTTTGTGTGTGTTGTAGGTACGGGCTGGTTGGAAGTGATGTTTTGGATAATGTTGCATATGCTCGAGCCTTTAACACTGACCATCAAACTCAGCTGTTGTATCAGGCGTCAGCCATGATGGCCGAGTCCAGGTAACACGCAAGCACACACGATACACTGAGCTTTATGGATGAAGCAGTTACACAAACTGAAATTTCGAACCGATCCTCAGAATGCATTTAAATTACCAAGAATTATAAATCTATGGTTTATGTCCGAGCTTTGCCCATATACTCTCGTAACATATAACAGCTTGGATTGTATGATCTGGTCACAAAGGGATAAGGACATCTGCTTAAAGCTTCAAATAGACTAAATCTAAAAATGGAAAAATTATTGATTTCAATAGATATGCTCTGCTGATCGTGGACAGTGCCACTGCTCTGTACAGGACGGATTATTCTGGGAGAGGGGAACTTTCAGCCCGACAGTGTCATTTGGGACGTTTTCTCCGCATGCTCCTGCGGCTGGCTGACGAGGTATGATCAAAGGATCTAACATTATCCTAAATATCAAAGCACATGATGTGTAGAGCTAGTTTATAATATTCTAGATGTTTTTAAATAACTTTAACCTGCATTAATTACTTTATTACCTGTAATTAACCAGAACACAATCAGGTCTAGAGGCATATTTGCTAGCCCCAACCACTGTATTAATACCGTTTTCCATGGTGACAAAAATATGTTCACCCATTTAGTTTTAGCATTCAGATGGACATAGCTGAAACACTTCAGTTCTCTTTTATTGCTACACAGACGATACATACAAGTCATGAGTAAAAATCCATTGCCTCACTAGTCTTCATCTGCCCCTCGTTCACACCAGGGCTCAGAGATGCTTATGCTTCCTCTTTGTTAGTATGTAGTTTGTACTAGTAAATGTAGTTTGTTAGATTTTCTGTAATCTATATTTTTATTTTGTGTTTCTAGTTTGGCGTTGCTGTTGTCATCACCAATCAAGTTGTAGCACAGGTGGATGGAGCTGCGATGTTCTCTGCAGATCCTAAAAAACCAATAGGAGGAAATATTTTGGCACATGCCTCCACAACTAGGTAACTTTTCTGGTTTTATTATGATTGTAGTGGACACACAACGGTTACTCACAGGCTGTAAATTGTAAACCATTTTACACCCTTTAAGGTTAAGAAGTCATTTGTCTTTTTTTCTAGTCTCATGACAATAAATCAAATCTCTGAATATCTTGTAGAAAACGCTTCGCTCCAGGACCATGTGTTAACTAAAACCTATCTGTTAAAAGACAAAAAACAGTTAAAATAATTCAACATTGACAAAAATTGTCAAAACTCTGAAACTAAAGTCATTTTCACCAAAGGCTAAATGGAGAGCATCAGTACCATTTAAAATTCAGTCAAATTGTGCACATTACTAATTGCATCTATTTAGTCATTTAGTATATGCATTTATCCAAAGCTACTATACAAATGAGAGTATAGAGTATTTACAATGCTTTACTGTTTTAAACCACACACAATGTAGGCCACTGGCCCAGTGTGGGTAACTACAAATCATGTTCATTATAAAAGCTGTGTATAAAATTACTTACCGATCAATAAGTACTAGTTTTGACCTTGTACATCCTATTTTAGTTTGTAGTAACCACGCAGCCTTGGATGTGTTGCTTTCCTCATTAAAATTGGTATGTAGACATATTCCTTGTCAATTCTATTGTATATATAGGACCCACGTCAGCGTTTTGGTAAACAGTCGACATCTTATTGTTTTTCACTTGATTGCATGATTCAATTCCAGTTATCTTATGGGATGGCGTATTGTGTGATCCTTACCACAGGCACACCTAAAACCTAATTATAAAACGGGTAGTTTCAGTCCTGAAATCTGATTGGCTGTCCAGCTGGTCTATGTCCTCTACATGATGATAGTATTTGATTGTTAAAGAAACAGTCTTTTTTTTTTGAAAAACTGACTGGAATTCATCGCAGAAGACAAGTTTATTAGCGATTTTTGCTTTGTTAATGGATTTATTAGTCAAACCTTTATCATGGTGTATTCATAACCTTTTTATAAAATCAATAAGACACTTAAGGGGTAACAGCATCGTGCGTCGTGCATAATAACATCTTTTCTTGTGTTTCATTTACAATAATAAACGCTCTCATGAACCTTATTGTATGCCAAACCACGCACTAATGTACAACCAGTGTGGATGTGTCTCTGATGATAATGTAATGTTTACAGTCTGATTATTATATATATATATTTTAATCTTCCCTGACAGGTTGTACCTGCGAAAGGGCCGAGGTGAAACCCGAATCTGTAAGATATATGATTCTCCCTGTTTACCTGAGGCAGAGGCCATGTTTGCCATCAACACCGATGGAGTTGGAGATGCTAAAGACTGAACATTTAGGCTCAAGAGTGAGTGTAACCCTGAGGTGCCAAGCCACTCAGTTTAAGCGGTGTGTCTATAAATATACATTTGTGTTGGTTCTCATCTGCACATGAAGAAATGTTTTTATCTACAGACATGGTCCCTATACAGCTAGAATATAGCTGCGTTTGTAGATTATTGCCTAAAGACAGTTGACATCAGACAGTTGCTGAATTTCGATCACAAGCACTACAGTTTCAGAATAATGTCTATGAAACCTGATTCCTGTACATTTGTAAGCATTCAAATTCAGTTTTACCATCATCCTAATGGGAGGGATACCATTGTAGTGCCCACTGAAGAGCAGGACAGTACATGTATCCTAGGGGCTCAGTCAGAAGCTGGAACTGTGAGGGTTGAGAGAATGAGCAAGTTCAGTGCCCACCCTTAAAAGCAGATGGTGAGTACAGGCTGTAATATTTCAGATTGTTCTTACGTGAAGAAAATGAAATTATAGGTGAACAGAAGCAATACTACTTAGTTTTTTCCTCTTGCTTTTTATTGGTTGTTTGTAATTCCACTTGACATTTTGTTTGCTTTGTATTGCAACTGTATATAAATTAAATGTTTTATGTATAAATTCATATGTTTGTTTTTAAATAAATTTACCTTGTAGCTGTGAAGCAAGCTAATTCATACAACACTGCACTTACAGTTGTAACATATCGCTGCTGTGATAACATTTTTAAAATAAGTAGTGCAGTATTGTCTGAACTCCCCACTAATTACAAACTTATAATATACGATTATAAAAATATGTGACATGTTTTTCCAGAAAGCCTTGTTCATGCAGTAGTAGTTTGCCTGACCACATCTCAAAATTCTATTACAATATAAATTTAAAACTTCACCATCCTCACAAATCTAAGAAAAAGAAGAGGGGGATGCTTTTGATATTAAATGTGACCTGAATCTAAATTTCTGATTTAGCATCCATATTAAGACATCCATAATTAAAGCTCGACAGGATTCCTTTATTTAAGCACATGGCATTAAATACTGTACATTTCTGAACATTTTCAATGGAAATCCAAACTAACGGGCTCATTAACCATAAATATTATCTCAGAAATTAACAAAAGTTTAATGTTTAACAGTATGAAAATAAGTGTTTATTATGTTAAATATGGAATGCATATAAATACCCATAATCTTCTTCTTCTTCTTTGTCTTTCGGCTTGCTCCCTTTCGGGGTCGCCACAGCGGATCTTCTGCCTCTTCGCT
>JAOUQT010008291.1:0-12302 GCA_025769995.1 Xyliphius kryptos | reverse complement strand
ACATTGGTAACTTCAGTAGACCTGGGATTTGAACCCCCAACCTTCTGATTGATAGTCCAACACCCTAACCACTGAGCTACCTCTCCCTTCTTGAAATGATGACTTATGTACTTCAAATTTTGCCTTCATCAATGAAGCCACCTTTTGCAGCAATTCGAGCCAGACAGACTCTAGGCGTTCTAGCTGTTAATTTTTCGATGTACTCTGATGTGATCTCACCCCATGCCTCCTGTAGCATCTCCCACAACATGGATTGGCTTGAATGCAGTCTTCATCTGTACCATAGGGTCAATCCGCTACCCCAACACCTCAATAGGATTCAGATTAGAGACTGTGCACAGGGTATGGCATGGCGGTGCAAAATCTTGTGGAAGCGTTCTTTCTTTAAGATCCCTTCCACTCTGTATAAATCTCCTATTTTACCACCTCCATCACGCTGCCATGCTTGACCGATTGCATTAAGCATTGTTCATGTATCTTTTCATTAGTCTTACGTCTTAAAAATGTTTCATTTTGAAACCTGAAATCTAAATGAGTAAAACGATTGTCATTGTTCAGGCTGCCTGGAAATAATGTAGGAATATTGATTGGTTTCCAATGTTATTAAATGTTTTAGTTATGATTATAGTAAGAGTGAGTAACACTACTCATTGAATGGTTGACTTTTAGAATCATAATACAGTAAGTATCACTGAGTAATGTACTACTTTTAATAACTGGGAGGAAAGTGTTCGACGACCTGATTTCAATAGTCCTTTGTAAACTCCTAGTGCTAAATGCTGTGCCACTAGGGGGCAGCATGCGACATTAGGTCTGATCATTTATATTAATAGGAATGTTTTCTTAACAAGGTCAGGTTGTCAGTGTCTAATATGTATTGATTATTTGTATTAGTGTGTTTTCAAACAAAGGTATTAATTGTTTTTAACCTTTATTTTTCTTTGCAATACATTTCACATCTTTATCATTTAAATAACACAAAGATAACTTCATTATCGGTTCTGTTAATTTTTTGTTTGTATTGAGTTTTTGTATCATACAGTTTAGCTATTCAGACAATAGTATATTTTTATATATATATATATATATAAAGAGTCCAGTGTTGTTTTCCTGCTATTTATGTAGAAGCTGAAATCAAGTTCCGAAATGTGCACACTTTCTGCTGTATGTACACTTATGTGTGACTGGAAAGTGGTAAATATGCTGAAATTCGTGCCTAAGCAGATGTCACCTGTATCTCAGTACTGACAGCTTGTACAGCCAGTACTTGTAATCTGCTTTGACTATGCATATGATTTTTTTTATTTATTTATTATTTTTTAAGAGCCTAGTTTAGACATAAATCTAATCATCTTTTACTGATGCAGTACAGGCTACAGATTATTTTCAGGTACATTACTTTCTGTATCAAAAACAGCTGGCAATCATGAAAGAAATGTTGTTCTAGTCAGATTACAAGTATCCATTAGGTCACCAACATTGTTGAATTTGTTTATTTTTCAGTAACTGCCAACAAGAAAAGTCCTCACCCAGTACAGCACAGTTTTGATCAGACTGTGCATTCCAATGTGCTAATTTTATTCCTCCCTAATTTTTCACCAGACCCTGAGAAATGGCACAGACGGCAAGCAGAACAACGGGACGAGCCTCATGAATTGTTTTTGTCGATAAAAGGCCATGTGGGATTTGAGAGTCAGTGGATTTCTAATATAGCAGAATGGGACACTTTACCGATTTTCGAAGTCACTGAGAGCAACCTGCAGCTTTGGACTGACTGCGTGGATATGTGGTGGAAAAATATGGGAACATGCGCTCGGGCCTACACAGCGCTGCAGACGTTGACTGTGTGCCATAGCGTCTCGTGCTGCTGCTGTTCTTCAGTACAGATCGACTTTCAGATCACACTGCTGCGAAAGAAGACCAACCAGGAATTCGAATTTTATGTTAAACCATTCATGGGTGATGAAGCCGTGGCCTTTACATCAATTACTTTGTGTTTGTTGAATATTTATTTTTTAAGGGGGTCAGAGGTGCTGGTTTGTAACCCGAGACTGATCATTTGGAAAGTTTAAGATTCCTCAGACTATCACCCTCCTCAAAGCTTTGGGGGACATGTTTATACCACTATGGTGGCATTTGTTTTAAGTTATCAAAACTTTATGAACAGCAGTGCTCAGAGGTCAAGAACGAGCCCGGAACACAGGCCATGTCTGCATCCCGAAGAAAGGATGCTCACAGTCACCTAAACTGCAAAATCTAATGAGTTGACCGTAAATCACTAAACACTGGGCCTTTATTGGATTTGTATTAATATATGGGTGGTATATATTTGTTATTGTGTTGTTAAAAGAAGTGTAAACCAAATGAAAAGTCGTTTCGATTCGCATATCCACTCAGCAGAATGAATGAAAAGGCCTATAATGTGTGTCGTGTTTTTGTTTGACCTGTTTATTTAATGAACACGGGTTCGAGTGTTTACATTTCACCTCATAAAACATCATTCCAAATAAAATGACACCAGAAGTAAACCTTCCATTGCATTATTGTCTCGGTCTGTAAACCAGACATAGACATTAAAAGCATATGTCCACGGTCAATTAAAACACCTTGAAACAAATGGGTGGGGGGGGGGTGATTATTTTTAGTAGGTGTGATCTACCTACTATAAAAATTGTAGGGAGCGTATTCACTATAATGCACACCCTCATGTACCTTATTGCTCAGTTTTTCACTGCTGCATTTCATTTTCAGTTGATTATTTAGCAGATGATTTTATCCACAGTGACTTACAAGTATCTCACGCAATAGTTGGGGTCCGAACACAGGGTTATACACAGAATCCCGGGAGCAATGAATGTTAAGGGTCTTGCTCAAGAACCCAAATTGGTTGCATCAGCGGACCCAAGATTTGAACCCACAACCTTCAACCTAACACCCTAACCACTGAACTAGCACACGCACCAATCGTTTTCAATTGGGGGCCGATGTTAGAGAATGTAGTTAGTTGTAATTTAATTAGCTGTATTGAGACACTGCATCATTTGGGTGAAGAGTGGTCTTCCACCAGTCATCTGCAGAAAGATGTTCTCCCTTGCACACGGAGCTGCAGCAGCCTGTTTTAATGATTGGTTTGATCTGGCAAGGAAAGCAGAGATGAGTGATGGGTTTTTCCTGATAACAAATAGGTCATTTGTGAAGTTCTGTGGAGGTCATTTCTGTGTAGTTTGTATGTTCTCAACTTGTGTGCATGAGACTACTTCAGGGTTTTTTATGTTGCTAGAACATACCTTAGTATCTGATACTGTAATACTAAAGGGATGTGTGTGCGTGTCTCGCCCTGCAATGAACTGCTTTTCTGTCCAGGGTGTTGGTTCTGCCTTCCACCCTGTGTACGCCACGTACTGCAGCTTTAGCCCCGCCATCCCTGAATGGTCAGTACTGTCCGATTTGCGTCAGGATTCAACAGCATGTCTTTATCTTTGCAGCAGTTAAACTGATAACCAAAATCTTGTTCCTCTAGACCTCGTAACATCTGCAAGCACCTTGTCTCATTGTGTGGAGTAAAGTGACAACGGCATGTCACGCTGAGAGCAGTCTTTTTAGATGATGTTGGGCTACAGGTCCATCCATCAGTGAGGCGTTCAGAATTCTATCCACCATTCCATTCTTCCCTGCCGGGATATGAGGTTGCTGTGAAGAGCAAAACGACTGCCATTGTCACAGTGTCAGAGTACCACTCTGAATAAATGTAGTTATGGCATGACGTGTGATCTAATGAATCACCAAGACTTTCAGCTTCCAGCTCTTACTTCACATAATAAACCTGTAGCTTTGGGCGCAGGTTTGGTTCAGGAGTTATGACTGTCTGCCAGGCTGCTGCTTTTAAAGCCTGGAACAAGGTCTTTTAGTGCACAGTTGCATGGATTCTAACTTTTCTTCTTCACAATTTTAAATATTGTGAAATAGACTCATGTCTCTAGAAATTTTATCTAAATAGAAGGCACACCGCACCAAGAAGGCTAACCGGCTGTAAATAGAAACCACTAAGTTTCCATGACAATTTGTCAAAGCTATCCCACACTTTCCAAGCCTTCAGCTGTTGAAAAGTGTCATTGCCGGTCATCAAAACTTTTTCTTTCTTTCTTTCCTTTTTTAAAAAGAATACTGTCTACTTGATTTTAAAGAAGTCTCCAGCAGGGACATGCTGGGAAGGAGCCACACAAAGAGCAGAGTTTTATCTAGCCATTTTGAAATGGAGGAGCTATGGTTTAGGCAAGCCCCTGCTGTCCGTGGTGCTGAAACTAAAATAACGCTTTCCTTTCCAGCACATCAGCATTTGAGGGAACCTTTAATTTATACCGAACCTTTGCATGCAAAAGTCTAATTTGTAATGTGTTTTGTCATCCATGGCTATTTTAACCAGTAGCCTCTACAAATACATGCAAATGGACTATTATGTAAATTGGGTGAAGACGTCATTTAGCGTCTTCTAGCATTTTTTAGGACAGCCAACAGCTGGACCCAATGGTCTTAATATTTTTTTACTTTAATATTTTATATATTTTTTCAATTGCTAAATACAGACACCTGATCACTAAACAATCTGTACATGGCTGTCCTACACTGTTGGTGCTGCCCGGATGCTCAAAGGGATGAGTCTCCAACTGAGCCTTGGTCCTTTTAGACATTCTTTTTAAAAAATGTAATATAACAGGGAGTTTTTTCGGCTTGCTGTTTGGCGATTAGGGTCAGAGCACTGGAAAGCCGCTTTGTTGTAAACGCACTGTTGTAAAAAGCGCTATATAAATAAAATATTTGAACTTGTACAGTGCTGGCCATGGTACTTTTATTCACAATGTTTAAAAACAAACCCAAGGACCTACTTAAACTAAAATAATGATTTTCTCTATTGTATTTATATTTCTGACAATGTAGGTTTTTTTATGCCCAATGAGTACTGGGATAGGCTCATACATAATGATGACATGATGACATCATCACCTAATTTACAAAATAGTCAGTTTGCATGTATTTTAAGCTGTAGCATACAGGAATAACTTTGTAAGCGAGAAAAACGTAAGTAAAGTTTTTCAACACTTCATCTCCAACTTACCCCTCTCGGGTTTAATTCTAAAACTGGATGGAGTTTCCATGTGTTTGTGTTCCGTGTCTACGTGGATTTTCCTGGGTTCTCGGAGTTCCTTCTTCAGTTTAAAAACAAGAATTGGCTGTTCTATATTGACCTTTAAAGTGTGTGTGAGAGTGTGTGCCTATTAATTGGTATGCCCCTCTTCCCCGCCACACACACACACACAAAAGCGCTAGTGGATGATTAAGCCCAAGATGATGAGATGAGTAATCATGCTGTAATCAAAAGGGATCTGTTACCACAATAATGGAAGCACAGTTGTCTAGGAAACGTGGCACGGTGATACATTTTTATGAATTTGTGCTGAAGAGTCTGAAGGAAAAGTTATCTTGATGCCCAACGTCATTAATCATTTTGTTACCCATTTAACTTCAACAGTTTAGTCTATATTATTTTGTGCAACATGCATATTAGATTTTTATAGACTTTTAGCTAAACTTTGATGCGAGTCGCTCCAATTAAATTTTTTCGTATAAATTAGATAAACATTTCAGTATTTTACCTGTACGGTGTACACGACATAACTATAATACAATGAAAATAAATTAGTATTTTTTTAATGCCAACATCTTCTTTTAGCCTTTTCTTTTTTTCTCGAAGCAACCATTATGTCGTCATGGAAACCAGCTGAAGAGTGTAAGAGCTGTAGCCTAGCTGGAGTGTGTGTGATTTGTGCGTGTGTGTGTGGGAAGTGGGGAGTGGAGGTTGGGTGAGTGGAGGTTTGGTGGACATTGGAAAGGAGGTTTTGTGCGGGTAGGTTGGGGAGGGGAGGTTGAGTGAGGGGAGTTTTGAGGAAGTGGAGGTTGGGGGAGGGGAGGTTGGAGGAGGGGAGATTGAAGGAGGGGAGGTTGGGGGAGTGGAGGTTAAGGGAGGTTGGAAGGGTTGAGGAGTTTGATTGTGTGGAGGTTGAGAGTGGAGGTATGCAGGAGGTTGGAAGAGTGGGGGTGTGGAGGAGATTGAGTGAGTGGAAGTGTTGAGGTTGAGAGAGTGGAAGTTGGGAGAGTGGAGGTGTGGAGGAGATTGAGGGAGGGTAAGTGTTGAGGTTAAGGGAGTGGAGTTGTGGAGGTGGTTGAGGGAATTGAGGTGTGGAGGTTGAGAGTGGAGTTGTGGAAGAAGTTGAGGGTGTGGAGGTTGAGAGAGTGGAGGTGTGGAGGAGGTTGAGGGTGTGGATGAGAAGGTTGAGAGAGTGAGTGGTTGGGGTGTGGGTGATAAGAGGCGGAGGTCTGACCCGCTGCCGGCTGCGTCTGACCCCCATCACCTTTAACCTCGGATTCAAATGTGGCCTCCGCACCCGAGTCCCCCCTTTCTGTCCCCGTGCCGGCCCCCTTGACACGCGCCTCTCCGCCCCATCGCTCTCCATCTCTCCCCTGTTCGTTCCCCATCCGTCTCCAGCAGCCGGACAGCGCGTGGATGGCGGAGCTCGCGGTTGTGCGTCCACGGAAATGCTGGTAACGTTTCTAAAATTGCAACACGATCCACTTTTCTGCATCCACTGTGTGAGCCCTCTTTTGTGGACTCCGTGTCCCAGTTTTCTTTTTCCTCGTCATCTTCATCCTCATCAGCTTCCTCTCATCTTGCTTTCTCTCGTGCATGTTTCGCCCAGAGCTCATTTGCATTCTGGTGCAGAAGTTCCTCTATCATCCACGCGCCTGATTGTCGTTTTTTCCCCTTCTTTTTATTGATTACTCTGAGACTAATTCTTAGGGCAACCCCGGCGTGTCTTCCCCGTGTTTCTGTGGTTTACCCCCTCCCTTCTGCATGCGGAGGCCATTCAGGGAGAGGGTGGGGTGATGATGGGATGCTTGCATACGCGCGCGCACTGTGGAATATATGCGGCATCGCGCGAACATTTGAATAGTGCGCTTGTGCAGGTTGTGGGGCTGCAGCCTCGCTGTTCTTTGTTGGCTGTGGCTTTGTTGTGTTGTGGTGTAGTCTCTTCAGCATCGCGACTCGCCTGTGTTCATTTTATTTTCATGCAACCAGTAAATAAGCAGCGCGCTTTGTGCGTCTTCACTGAACCTGTGTGCACGTCAGCACCAAGTTAATTGATTATCTACCGGCTCCGCTGTAAGGCCTTTCCCGGCGCTCAGGTTTAAACCGCACAGTGGCTGCTTGGTGCTGTTCCTCTCTATGTGTTTATTGTCTCGGCGGGTCGTGTTTTAAGGGTCTGTCTAATCAATCGGGTCGATATTTGTTTGGCGGCGCTTTCCGGGATAACGACGCTAAAATAACACCGCGCCGCGCGCTGTGGCGAAGGGAAATCGATCAACAAACCGAGTTAATTATGGCGACAAAAATCAATCAAGAGGAGGGGATCGGGGGGCTTTTAAATAGCGAGCGGTGCTGCAGCCCTGTTCAGAAGAGCTTCTCCTCTCTGCTGCAACCTATCTTCCTGCGGAAAGCATCCCATTCTGCGCAAAATCCTTTAATATACGGATTAATACCTGGATTGCGAATTACCTTGATCGCCTTTTTTTGCACGGCCCAAAGCCAGATCGTGTGTGGTGCTAAATTAACACAAGCGTCGTAGACGGTGCGAATTGTGTTTTCCTTAAATCTTCAGGATTAGATTATAAAATACGGGCTGGATAAGATCCGCAAGAGCATTGCCCTGTTGAATGCGCACATTTATCTATCGTATTTGCTCCTTTATCTTAATTTTGAATGAGGATTAAAACGGAAAATCTTTCGCAGAAGCAACAGCGACTGTCCAATAGACCTATTTTTCTGCACAGCAAATCTCAAAAAGTGATGCAAGCTCGAACTTGAAGCATGTTGGCAATGATTTGAGCATTGTGTTGCCTTCGTGATTAAATAGATCAATCGGACTGGATCCTTATGATTATTAGGATTTTATAGATATGATTGTTTTGGCGTCGTATCTGAATCTGTGTCTATTTTTAACTCTTTTGAATACAGACCAGCTTTTTTCTTAACTGTGTCACAAAATCATCACACCACAGTGATAAAGATCAAATATGCCTTTATTTGTCCCACAATGGGGAAATTCACGATTTTGCATGAGGATTTAAACGGAAAACCATTCAAGAACCAACAGCGACTTTCCACCAGACCTACATTTATTTTCCTGTACAGCAAAGCATGTTGGCAAGGATTTGGGAATCGTGTTGCTTTCGTAATTGGAGATTAAATAGATCCCAGTTCTAGATTGTAAATCCAAATGCGTGCACTGCTCCTTGCATGTACCTGGATGACAAGTAGGCCTACAATTTTTTTTCTAAAGGTGTCGATCACTTAATATCTTATCCACAAGGGTCTTTAATATAAATGGCTCAGAACGTGCTTGGATGTTTATTCTTGGAGGATTAATAGTGCGGCCTCATCTACCTCGTATTTAATGTCATCCTTGAAACCAGAGGGCCAGCAAATATTTGCCCGACCGCATAACCGCATTTAGTTTTTCTTATGTGTCCTCACGTTTCACCGCTGCCTCACTGCGGGGATGCGACGCATGGCTCCTCAGTTTGCCAGCATCATCCTCACGAGCTGCCCATAGAAATCTACAGAGCGAACTGAACTTGAGCAGGTGCAGGAGAGCACCGAGATGTACCCGAGAACAAGTGGGAAATTCAACGAGCTGGGCATTATGCAGACTTAAAATAAACGAAATACGGGCTTGTATTAAAACATTCTAAACGCAGGAATATATATATGAGCTATATATTACCTGCAAGACAGACCCTCGCTGTTATTTTGTTCGATGGAACAGCTTTTAACTGTAAAATACACGAGGGACAAGTCCATATTTATGGACGCGATGGGCTTATCTGATTGAAACTCTCTATTATATTAAATGAAGCATAATACTTAAAAACGGTTTATTAACCCCATGGAAACCTCCCAAACTGTGTAAACACATGCATACACGCATTAGGAAATAAAGGCTTTAACAGATCGAAAATGATAAAAAAAAAACTATTTTATTTATCGCTTATTAATCATCCTTGTATTAATTAGTTCATTTATTTCAACATCTTAAGAGCAGACTGCCCGCAGGTCCGATGTTCTATTTCTCCAGCTGTGCTTTAAAAGTTGAATATAAATGCTATTGTCAGAACTAATTTAATTTAAAGGTGTTATAACGCTTTATATAAATCACATGACGTTGCGAGCATAAAAATATTAATACACAACGCAGATTATTATCCGTAAAGCCGTAAAGAGTACTGTGTGACAATTGTTTTGTTTGATTTAAATCTGGTTTTATTTGCTATTAGCATAGTGAACGACAAAAGTAAACCCCGAATGAATGCACAAAATACTCACGTTTAAGGAAACGAGGCATATACTGAATATTTATTATTAAAAGGGGCGAGATCTTATTTACAACATTACATAATAATAATGTCACCCCGACAAA
Source organism: Xyliphius kryptos (assembly GCA_025769995.1). Lineage (NCBI taxonomy): Eukaryota > Metazoa > Chordata > Actinopteri > Siluriformes > Aspredinidae > Xyliphius > Xyliphius kryptos. Next base: position 2,772 of record JAOUQT010008291.1, on the reverse strand, counting down.
AAAGAAACGGTTTAGTTTTTTAAATGTGACAAGGGATCCTGCGAGACTTCGTAAAATTAATACGTAAGGTATTTGCATATTATTTAAATATTCAGTGTTCAATATTCAAAGTATAATAAAAGGATTTAGATCCAGATTCGTGTTCTTTCCCCCAAACCAGGTGAGATCTTTTTCTGTTTGAACTTTTGGAGTTTGTTGTATTTCCACGAACACCTGAGCTCTTAGCATTTAAACATTTAGATAAAAAAATGAACTGTCCAAAATATAAATATAAATAATTAAGCATCGCCAGTAAATCAGATTCAGAGAAACAAATTCTTCAAATACAAAATAAAATATAACGGTGTGACTTCATCCTACAATAAATACCCTTTTTAATGCGCACAACAATCTTTAAGAAATTTTGTGTGAATTGTGGTATTTGGGCAGTGTTGCAAACACTACGAAAATTGCGAAAATAAAAATACAACAAATACGGAGAGTAACGTCATTACAATAATATTGTTATGCACGGAAAACAAACAACCTAATATTTCAATATGCTACCTTTAATAACCTGCTTTTCAAATATTGGTGTTGAAATCCAGTTGAAGCGTTTTAGATTTCCAGCAACATCCCAAATTTCATAAAACCTATAGGCCTACCTTTCGATATAATTTTCTCCATATGGCACAGTGGAATTGACAAGACATCTTATGTCTTTATACCAAAACCAATATTATTAATAATTTGATTTATATTATTTTGTTTAATGCACGCATGTCACGCGGAATTATCTGTTATTTGTACATCATTCTTTGAATAGATATTTAATGATAAATCGAACTGAATATTGATAGCCCCCAATGAGCTTTCGTTTTAAATTCGGAGGTATTGCGTCAGACACAACATCAGTCACTTTGCGGTTGGGTTCATTATGGTGACAGATCTGTGGTGGTGTCGAACTGGGCAGAATGGGTTAGAACAAGGTTGTTCCTTTTTTTTGCGGCTAGCAGCGTCTGTTTGCGTCTTTAGGACCAGATTAGGCGTTGGGGGTTCATGGGTCAAATTCAGCCAGAGGTCATTTTCAGCGAGCCAGACGACCTTGTTCGATTGAATGACCTCTGGGGTCACAGTGCAGTGGGATGTGAAGGGTGGGAGCCAAAAACCTAAGAGTGACCATGTGGCCAGTGAATGATTAGTTTTATTAATAATAAACACGTTGATTTTTATTAACATAGCTTTTAAAATAATTGTTAGAAGCCGATGGCTGAACAGAAACGCAGAAATTCAGAATTACAGGTAAGAGTTCAACAGCAAACAAGTTTTAAAGCCTGGTGGTGTGTTTGGGGCTTAAAATCTTTTATGACATCACAAAAAAAATTGCCCAGCAGCTTATACATATATGGCTTAGTGGTTAGCACATTCGTCCCTCAGCTGGAGATCCATTTTCGAATGAGGATCTAGTTCCATGTTCTCCCCGTGCCTGCGTGGGTTTCCTCCGCCCGAGTTCTCAGGTTTCCTCATTCATTCAAGGTAAATTAAATGCTGTAAATTGCCCTGTATAGTGTGTGCGTGTGAGTGAGTGTGTGTCAAGCAATAGATTGGTGGCACCCTGTTCTGGGTCTAAATGCCCAGCCCCCGAGACGTTCTCTCCTGGTACGGGGAACCCCACCATGACCTTAGTAGAGAAACAAGCGGATGATAATAAATGAATTAAAAAAAATAAGTTTAAAGTGAGGTAAAAAAAAAAAGGTTTAGAATTGACGAATTCCACAAAACTATTTTTAACTGAGAGAAGTTGATACTAATAGTTTGCGAACACTTTGTATGAAGTTATAAGGTTTTTATATATTGCTCTGAAGGGAGCAGCTTCAGCGTCGTTATTTTTTAAGGGGTCGGTCTGTCACCAACACATCATGGATTCTGCCCACTTGGTACACTTTTAGTAAAAAAGAGTAGTCATGTAGCTTTAGGGGTTCAATATTTGGCAAAGAGACGGATTCATTAATTAAAGCACTATTGTATACACGTTAACATCAGTATCATTAGGTCTTCAAACAATACACAGACCCCAAAGTCCAATAACTAACCCAATAGGGTGCGTTGGTGCAAATTGTACCTTGTAGGGCAGAAACGGACTCCAATTGCACCTTCAAACATGGTGTCTGCACAAAGTGGTCACCAGATACAAAATCCACCCAGAAGGCCCGCTTTACTGATTTAATGAACAGATTTTGCTCGAGCCTCCATCCTTAAAGTTGCCTCAGAATGGAGTGCAATTCCGCGTATGACCTCCCAGAGGCAGTGTAGAGTCCGTTGTGTCATTAACAGATCAATCTTTCTGCACTTCTAAGGAATAAACCCACCGAAACGCAGCAACGGCCGTCGCTGGGGTGTTACTTCAGAACGCATCTTTTTCTTTGGAATGTAAGTGCTGGGTTCTTCAAAAACGTATAGCACCTTAAGGAGCGTTTCCCGGCAACAATAAAGGCTTTTACTCTTCCAGGGACAGAATAAATACTAAATAGGTAGCCTAGAGGGTAGCACTAGAAAAGAAGACGAGCAACGCACGGGTTTATATCTTCCAGAGCAAGCGATGTGGAAAAGTGCGGAGAATAAAAGGACAATATCAAACTTTATGATTTGTAATAGAATACTTTCATACTATATATATACTGTACTATGCAAAGAAAAACAGTATCTAATACTGCCTGGGCATGTATGTGTGCCAAGCCATGGATTAGCAGCCTGAGCTGGGTGTGACTGCCCAGCGAACCCCCCACCCCCCGC